>OX369303.1:11671168-11938499 GCA_947284805.1 Coleophora flavipennella | reverse complement strand
GCACTCGCCCGGTCTCGTTACGTTGGTAGTTACAGTTTTGGTGCGGATCCCCTGTTAGTGTGAGCCCGAGTCGCACTCGGCCGGTCTCGTTACGTTGGTAGTTACAGTTTTTGGTGCGGATCCCTGTTAGTGTGACACCGAGTCGCACTCGCCCGGTCTCGTTACGTTGGTAGTTACAGTTTTGGTGCGGATCCCTGTTAGTGTGAGCCCGAGTCGCACTCGCCCGGTCTCGTTACGTTGGTAGTTACAGTTTTGGTGCGGATCCCTGTTAGTGTGAGCCCGAGTCGCACTCGCCCGGTCTCGTTACGTTGGTAGTTACAGTTTTGGTGCGGATCCCTGTTAGTGTGAGCCCGAGTCGCACTCGCCCGGTCTCGTTACGTTGGTAGTTACAGTTTTGGTGCGGATCCCTGTTAGTGTGAGCCCGAGTCGCACTCGCCCGGTCTCGTTACGTTGGTAGTTACAGTTTTGGTGCGGATCCCTGTTAGTGTGAGCACCGAGTCGCACTCGCCCGGTCTCGTTACGTTGGTAGTTACAGTTTTGGTGCGGATCCCTGTTAGTGTGAGCCCGAGTCGCACTCGGCCCGGTCTCGTACGTTGGTAGTTACAGTTTTGGTGCGGATCCCTGTTAGTGTGACACCGAGTCGCACTCGCCCGGTCTCGTTACGTTGGTAGTTACAGTTTTGGTGCGGATCCCTGTTAGTGTGACACCGAGTCGCACTCGGCCGGTCTCGTTACGTTGGTAGTTACAGTTTTGGTGCGGATCCCTGTTAGTGTGACACCGAGTCGCACTCGCCCGGTCTCGTTACGTTGGTAGTTACAGTTTTGGTGCGGATCCCTGTTAGTGTGACACCGAGTCGCACTCGGCCGGTCTCGTTATGTTGGTAGTTACAGTTTTGGTGCGGATCCGTGTTAGTGTGAGCCCGAGTCGCACTCGCCCGGTCTCGTTACTATTAGTAGTTACAGTTTTGGTGCGGATCCCTGTTAGTGTGACACCGAGTCGCACTCGCCCGGTCTCGTTACGTTGGTAGTTACAGTTTTGGTGCGGATCCCTGTTAGTGTGAGCCCGAGTCGCACTCGGCCGGTCTCGTTATGTTGGTAGTTACAGTTTTGGTGCGGATCCGTGTTAGTGTGAGCCCGAGTCGCACTCGCCCGGTCTCGTTATATTAGTAGTTACAGTTTTGGTGCGGATCCCTGTTAGTGTGACACCGAGTCGCACTCGCCGGTCTCGTTACGTTGGTAGTTACAGTTTTGGTGCGGATCCCTGTTAGTGTGAGCCCGAGTCGCACTCGGCCGGTCTCGTTACGTTGGTAGTTACAGTTTTGGTGCGGATGCCTGTTAGTGTGAGCCCGAGTCGCACTCGCCCGGTCTCGTTACGTTGGTAGTTACAGTTTTGGTGCGGATGCCTGTTAGTGTGAGCCCGAGTCGCACTCGGCCGGTCTCGTTACGTTGGTAGTTACAGTTTTGGTGCGGATGCCTGTTAGTGTGAGCCCGAGTCGCACTGGCCGGTCTCGTTACGTTGGTAGTTACAGTTTTGGTGCGGATGCCTGTTAGTGTGAGCCCGAGTCGCACTCGGCCGGTCTCGTTACGTTGGTAGTTACAGTTTTGGTGCGGATCCCTGTTAGTGTGAGCCCGAGTCGCACTCGCCCGGTCTCGTTACGTTGGTAGTTACAGTTTTGGTGCGGATGCCTGTTAGTGTGAGCCCGAGTCGCACTCGCCCGGTCTCGTTACGTTGGTAGTTACAGTTTTGGTGCGGATCCCTGTTAGTGTGAGCCCGAGTCGCACTCGGCCGGTCTCGTTACGTTGGCAGTTACAGTTTTGGTGCGGATCCCTGTTAGTGTGAGCCCGAGTCGCACTCGCCCGGTCTCGTTACGTTGGTAGTTACAGTTTTGGTGCGGATCCCTGTTAGTGTGAGCCCGAGTCGCACTCGCCCGGTCTCGTTACGTTGCTAGTTACAGTTTGGTGCCGATCCCTGTTAGTGTGACACCGAGTCGCACTCGCCCGGTCTCGTTACGTTGGTAGTTACAGTTTTGGTGCGGATCCCTGTTAGTGTGAGCCCGAGTCGCACTCGCCCGGTCTCGTTACGTTGGTAGTTACAGTTTTGGTGCGGATCCCTGTTAGTGTGAGCCCGAGTCGCACTCGCCCGGTCTCGTTACGTTGGTAGTTACAGTTTTGGTGCGGATCCCTGTTAGTGTGAGCCCGAGTCGCACTCGCCCGGTCTCGTTACGTTGGTAGTTACAGTTTTGGTGCGGATCCCTGTTAGTGTGACACCGAGTCGCACTCGGCCGGTCTCGTTACGTTGGTAGTTACAGTTTTGGTGCGGATCCCTGTTAGTGTGAGCCCGAGTCGCACTCGGCCGGTCTCGTTACGTTGGTAGTTACAGTTTTGGTGCGGATCCCTGTTAGTGTGAGCCCGAGTCGCACTCGCCCGGTCTCGTTACGTTGGTAGTTACAGTTTTGGTGCGGATCCCTGTTAGTGTGACACCGAGTCGCACTCGGCCGGTCTCGTTACGTTGGTAGTTACAGTTTTGGTGCGGATCCCTGTTAGTGTGAGCCCGAGTCGCACTCGCCCGGTCTCGTTACGTTGGTAGTTACAGTTTTGGTGCGGATCCCTGTTAGTGTGAGCCCGAGTCGCACTCGCCCGGTCTCGTTACGTTGGTAGTTACAGTTTTGGTGCGGATCCCTGTTAGTGTGAGCCCGAGTCGCACTCGCCCGGTCTCGTTACGTTGGTAGTTACAGTTTCGGTGCGGATCCCTGTTAGTGTGAGCCCGAGTCGCACTCGCCCGGTCTCGTTACGTTGGTAGTTACAGTTTTGGTGCGGATCCCTGTTAGTGTGACACCGAGTCGCACTCGCCCGGTCTCGTTACGTTGGTAGTTACAGTTTTGGTGCGGATCCCTGTTAGTGTGAGCCCGAGTCGCACTCGCCCGGTCTCGTTACGTTGGTAGTTACAGTTTTGGTGCGGATGCCTGTTAGTGTGAGCCCGAGTCGCACTCGGCCGGTCTCGTTACGTTGGTAGTTACAGTTTTGGTGCGGATCCCTGTTAGTGTGAGCCCGAGTCGCACTCGGCCGGTCTCGTTATGTTGGTAGTTACAGTTTTGGTGCGGATCCCTGTTAGTGTGAGCCCAAGTCACACTCGGCCGGTCTCGTTACGTTGCTAGTTACAGTTTTGGTGCGGATCCCTGTTAGTGTGAGCCCGAGTCGCACTCGGCCGGTCTCGTTATGTTGGTAGTTACAGTTTTGGTGCGGATCCCTGTTAGTGTGAGCCCAAGTCGCACTCGGCCGGTCTCCTTACGTTGCTAGTTACAGTTTTGGTGCGGATCCCTGTTAGTGTGACACCGAGTCGCACTCGGCCGGTCTCGTTATGTTGGTTGTTACAGTTTTAGTGCGGATCCCTGTTAGTGTGAGCCCGAGTCACACTCGGCCGGTCTCGTTATGTTGGTTGTTACAGTTTTGGTGCGGATCCCTGTTAGTGTGAGCCCGAGTCGCACTCGGCCGGTCTCGTTATGTTGGTAGTTACAGTTTTGGTGCGGATCCCTGTTAGTGTGAGCCCGAGTCGCACTCGGCCGGTCTCGTTATGTTTTTAGTTACAGTTTTGGTGCGGATCCCTGTTAGTGTGACACCGAGTCGCACTCGGCCGGTCTCGTTATGTTGGTTGTTACAGTTTTGGTGCGGATCCCTGTTAGTGTGAGCCCGAGTCGCACTCGGCCGGTCTCGTTATGTTGTTAGTTACAGTTTTGGTGCGGATCCGTGTTAGTGTGAGCCCGAGTCGCACTCGCCCGGTCTCGTTATATTAGTAGTTACAGTTTTGGTGCGGGTCCCTGTTAGTGTGACACCGAGTCGCACTCGCCCGGTCTCGTTACGTTGGTAGTTACAGTTTTGGTGCGGATCCCTGTTAGTGTGAGCCCGAGTCGCACTCGCCCGGTCTCGTTACGTTGGTAGTTACAGTTTTGGTGCGGATCCCTGTTAGTGTGAGCCCGAGTCGCACTCGCCCGGTCTCGTTACGTTGGTAGTTACAGTTTTGGTGCGGATCCCTGTTAGTGTGAGCCCGAGTCGCACTCGCCCGGTCTCGTTACGTTGGTAGTTACAGTTTTGGTGCGGATCCCTGTTAGTGTGAGCCCGAGTCGCACTCGGCCGGTCTCGTTACGTTGGTAGTTACAGTTTTGGTGCGGATCCCTGTTAGTGTGAGCCCGAGTCGCACTCGCCCGGTCTCGTTACGTTGGTAGTTACAGTTTTGGTGCGGATGCCTGTTAGTGTGAGCCCGAGTCGCACTCGGCCGGTCTCGTTATGTTGGTAGTTACAGTTTTGGTGCGGATCCCTGTTAGTGTGAGCCCAAGTCGCACTCGGCCGGTCTCCTTACGTTGCTAGTTACAGTTTTGGTGCGGATCCCTGTTAGTGTGAGCCCGAGTCGCACTCGGCCGGTCTCGTTATGTTGGTAGTTACAGTTTTGGTGCGGATCCCTGTTAGTGTGAGCCCAAGTCACACTCGGCCGGTCTCGTTACGTTGGTAGTTACAGTTTTGGTGCGGATCCCTGTTAGTGTGACACCGAGTCGCACTCGGCCTGTCTCGTTACGTTGGTAGTTACAGTTTTGGTGCGGATGCCTGTTAGTGTGAGCCCGAGTCGCACTCGCCCGGTCTCGTTACGTTGGTAGTTACAGTTTTGGTGCGGATCCCTGTTAGTGTGAGCCCGAGTCGCACTCGCCCGGTCTCGTTACGTTGGTAGTTACAGTTTCGGTGCGGATCCCTGTTAGTGTGAGCCCGAGTCGCACTCGCCCGGTCTCGTTACGTTGGTAGTTACAGTTTTGGTGCGGATCCCTGTTAGTGTGACACCGAGTCGCACTCGCCCGGTCTCGTTACGTTGGTAGTTACAGTTTCGGTGCGGATCCCTGTTAGTGTGAGCCCGAGTCGCACTCGCCCGGTCTCGTTACGTTGGTAGTTACAGTTTTGGTGCGGATCCCTGTTAGTGTGAGCCCGAGTCGCACTCGGCCGGTCTCGTTACGTTGGTAGTTACAGTTTTGGTGCGGATCCCTGTTAGTGTGACACCGAGTCGCACTCGCCCGGTCTCGTTACGTTGGTAGTTACAGTTTTGGTGCGGATCCCTGTTAGTGTGAGCCCGAGTCGCACTCGCCCGGTCTCGTTACGTTGGTAGTTACAGTTTTGGTGCGGATCCCTGTTAGTGTGAGCCCGAGTCGCACTCGCCCGGTCTCGTTACGTTGGTAGTTACAGTTTTGGTGCGGATCCCTGTTAGTGTGAGCCCGAGTCGCACTCGCCCGGTCTCGTTACGTTGGTAGTTACAGTTTCGGTGCGGATCCCTGTTAGTGTGAGCCCGAGTCGCACTCGCCCGGTCTCGTTACGTTGGTAGTTACAGTTTTGGTGCGGATCCCTGTTAGTGTGAGCCCGAGTCGCACTCGGCCGGTCTCGTTACGTTGGTAGTTACAGTTTTGGTGCGGATCCCTGTTAGTGTGAGCCCGAGTCGCACTCGCCCGGTCTCGTTACGTTGGTAGTTACAGTTTTGGTGCGGATCCCTGTTAGTGTGAGCCCGAGTCGCACTCGGCCGGTCTCGTTACGTTGGTAGTTACAGTTTTGGTGCGGATCCCTGTTAGTGTGACACCGAGTCGCACTCGCCCGGTCTCGTTACGTTGGTAGTTACAGTTTTGGTGCGGATCCCTGTTAGTGTGAGCCCGAGTCGCACTCGGCCGGTCTCGTTACGTTGGTAGTTACAGTTTTGGTGCGGATCCCTGTTAGTGTGACACCGAGTCGCACTCGCCCGGTCTCGTTACGTTGGTAGTTACAGTTTTGGTGCGGATCCCTGTTAGTGTGAGCCCGAGTCGCACTCGCCCGGTCTCGTTACGTTGGTAGTTACAGTTTTGGTGCGGATGCCTGTTAGTGTGAGCCCGAGTCGCACTCGGCCGGTCTCGTTACGTTGGTAGTTACAGTTTTGGTGCGGATCCCTGTTAGTGTGAGCCCGAGTCGCACTCGGCCGGTCTCGTTATGTTGGTAGTTACAGTTTTGGTGCGGATCCCTGTTAGTGTGAGCCCAAGTCACACTCGGCCGGTCTCGTTACGTTGCTAGTTACAGTTTTGGTGCGGATCCCTGTTAGTGTGAGCCCGAGTCGCACTCGGCCGGTCTCGTTATGTTGGTAGTTACAGTTTTGGTGCGGATCCCTGTTAGTGTGAGCCCAAGTCGCACTCGGCCGGTCTCCTTACGTTGCTAGTTACAGTTTTGGTGCGGATCCCTGTTAGTGTGACACCGAGTCGCACTCGGCCGGTCTCGTTATGTTGGTTGTTACAGTTTTAGTGCGGATCCCTGTTAGTGTGAGCCCGAGTCACACTCGGCCGGTCTCGTTATGTTGGTTGTTACAGTTTTGGTGCGGATCCCTGTTAGTGTGAGCCCGAGTCGCACTCGGCCGGTCTCGTTATGTTGGTAGTTACAGTTTAGGTGCGGATCCCTGTTAGTGTGAGCCCGAGTCGCACTCGGCCGGTCTCGTTATGTTTTTAGTTACAGTTTTGGTGCGGATCCCTGTTAGTGTGACACCGAGTCGCACTCGGCCGGTCTCGTTATGTTGGTTGTTACAGTTTTGGTGCGGATCCCTGTTAGTGTGAGCCCGAGTCGCACTCGGCCGGTCTCGTTATGTTGTTAGTTACAGTTTTGGTGCGGATCCGTGTTAGTGTGAGCCCGAGTCGCACTCGCCCGGTCTCGTTATATTAGTAGTTACAGTTTTGGTGCGGGTCCCTGTTAGTGTGACACCGAGTCGCACTCGCCCGGTCTCGTTACGTTGGTAGTTACAGTTTTGGTGCGGATCCCTGTTAGTGTGAGCCCGAGTCGCACTCGGCCGGTCTCGTTATGTTGGTAGTTACAGTTTTGGTGCGGATCCCTGTTAGTGTGAGCCCAAGTCACACTCGGCCGGTCTCGTTACGTTGCTAGTTACAGTTTTGGTGCGGATCCCTGTTAGTGTGAGCCCGAGTCGCACTCGGCCGGTCTCGTTATGTTGGTAGTTACAGTTTTGGTGCGGATCCCTGTTAGTGTGAGCCCAAGTCGCACTCGGCCGGTCTCCTTACGTTGCTAGTTACAGTTTTGGTGCGGATCCCTGTTAGTGTGACACCGAGTCGCACTCGGCCGGTCTCGTTATGTTGGTTGTTACAGTTTTAGTGCGGATCCCTGTTAGTGTGAGCCCGAGTCACACTCGGCCGGTCTCGTTATGTTGGTTGTTACAGTTTTGGTGCGGATCCCTGTTAGTGTGAGCCCGAGTCGCACTCGGCCGGTCTCGTTATGTTGGTAGTTACAGTTTTGGTGCGGATCCCTGTTAGTGTGAGCCCGAGTCGCACTCGGCCGGTCTCGTTATGTTTTTAGTTACAGTTTTGGTGCGGATCCCTGTTAGTGTGACACCGAGTCGCACTCGGCCGGTCTCGTTATGTTGGTTGTTACAGTTTTGGTGCGGATCCCTGTTAGTGTGAGCCCGAGTCGCACTCGGCCGGTCTCGTTATGTTGTTAGTTACAGTTTTGGTGCGGATCCGTGTTAGTGTGAGCCCGAGTCGCACTCGCCCGGTCTCGTTATATTAGTAGTTACAGTTTTGGTGCGGGTCCCTGTTAGTGTGACACCGAGTCGCACTCGCCCGGTCTCGTTACGTTGGTAGTTACAGTTTTGGTGCGGATCCCTGTTAGTGTGAGCCCGAGTCGCACTCGCCCGGTCTCGTTACGTTGGTAGTTACAGTTTTGGTGCGGATCCCTGTTAGTGTGAGCCCGAGTCGCACTCGCCCGGTCTCGTTACGTTGGTAGTTACAGTTTTGGTGCGGATCCCTGTTAGTGTGAGCCCGAGTCGCACTCGCCCGGTCTCGTTACGTTGGTAGTTACAGTTTTGGTGCGGATCCCTGTTAGTGTGAGCCCGAGTCGCACTCGGCCGGTCTCGTTACGTTGGTAGTTACAGTTTTGGTGCGGATCCCTGTTAGTGTGAGCCCGAGTCGCACTCGCCCGGTCTCGTTACGTTGGTAGTTACAGTTTTGGTGCGGATGCCTGTTAGTGTGAGCCCGAGTCGCACTCGGCCGGTCTCGTTATGTTGGTAGTTACAGTTTTGGTGCGGATCCCTGTTAGTGTGAGCCCAAGTCGCACTCGGCCGGTCTCCTTACGTTGGTAGTTACAGTTTTGGTGCGGATCCCTGTTAGTGTGAGCCCGAGTCGCACTCGGCCGGTCTCGTTATGTTGGTAGTTACAGTTTTGGTGCGGATCCCTGTTAGTGTGAGCCCAAGTCACACTCGGCCGGTCTCGTTACGTTGGTAGTTACAGTTTTGGTGCGGATCCCTGTTAGTGTGACACCGAGTCGCACTCGGCCGGTCTCGTTACGTTGGTAGTTACAGTTTTGGTGCGGATGCCTGTTAGTGTGAGCCCGAGTCGCACTCGCCCGGTCTCGTTACGTTGGTAGTTACAGTTTTGGTGCGGATCCCTGTTAGTGTGAGCCCGAGTCGCACTCGCCCGGTCTCGTTACGTTGGTAGTTACAGTTTCGGTGCGGATCCCTGTTAGTGTGAGCCCGAGTCGCACTCGCCCGGTCTCGTTACGTTGGTAGTTACAGTTTTGGTGCGGATCCCTGTTAGTGTGACACCGAGTCGCACTCGCCCGGTCTCGTTACGTTGGTAGTTACAGTTTCGGTGCGGATCCCTGTTAGTGTGAGCCCGAGTCGCACTCGCCCGGTCTCGTTACGTTGGTAGTTACAGTTTTGGTGCGGATCCCTGTTAGTGTGAGCCCGAGTCGCACTCGGCCGGTCTCGTTACGTTGGTAGTTACAGTTTTGGTGCGGATCCCTGTTAGTGTGACACCGAGTCGCACTCGCCCGGTCTCGTTACGTTGGTAGTTACAGTTTTGGTGCGGATCCCTGTTAGTGTGAGCCCGAGTCGCACTCGCCCGGTCTCGTTACGTTGGTAGTTACAGTTTTGGTGCGGATCCCTGTTAGTGTGAGCCCGAGTCGCACTCGCCCGGTCTCGTTACGTTGGTAGTTACAGTTTTGGTGCGGATCCCTGTTAGTGTGAGCCCGAGTCGCACTCGCCCGGTCTCGTTACGTTGGTAGTTACAGTTTCGGTGCGGATCCCTGTTAGTGTGAGCCCGAGTCGCACTCGCCCGGTCTCGTTACGTTGGTAGTTACAGTTTTGGTGCGGATCCCTGTTAGTGTGACACCGAGTCGCACTCGCCCGGTCTCGTTACGTTGGTAGTTACAGTTTTGGTGCGGATCCCTGTTAGTGTGAGCCCGAGTCGCACTCGGCCGGTCTCGTTACGTTGGTAGTTACAGTTTTGGTGCGGATCCCTGTTAGTGTGAGCCCGAGTCGCACTCGCCCGGTCTCGTTACGTTGGTAGTTACAGTTTTGGTGCGGATCCCTGTTAGTGTGAGCCCGAGTCGCACTCGGCCGGTCTCGTTACGTTGGTAGTTACAGTTTTGGTGCGGATCCCTGTTAGTGTGAGCCCGAGTCGCACTCGCCCGGTCTCGTTACGTTGGTAGTTACAGTTTTGGTGCGGATCCCTGTTAGTGTGACACCGAGTCGCACTCGCCCGGTCTCGTTACGTTGGTAGTTACAGTTTTGGTGCGGATCCCTGTTAGTGTGAGCCCGAGTCGCACTCGGCCGGTCTCGTTACGTTGGTAGTTACAGTTTTGGTGCGGATCCCTGTTAGTGTGACACCGAGTCGCACTCGCCCGGTCTCGTTACGTTGGTAGTTACAGTTTTGGTGCGGATCCCTGTTAGTGTGAGCCCGAGTCGCACTCGCCCGGTCTCGTTACGTTGGTAGTTACAGTTTTGGTGCGGATCCCTGTTAGTGTGACACCGAGTCGCACTCGCCCGGTCTCGTTACGTTGGTAGTTACAGTTTTGGTGCGGATCCCTGTTAGTGTGAGCCCGAGTCGCACTCGGCCGGTCTCGTTACGTTGGTAGTTACAGTTTTGGTGCGGATCCCTGTTAGTGTGACACCGAGTCGCACTCGCCCGGTCTCGTTACGTTGGTAGTTACAGTTTTGGTGCGGATGCCTGTTAGTGTGACACCGAGTCGCACTCGCCCGGTCTCGTTACGTTGGTAGTTACAGTTTTGGTGCGGATCCCTGTTAGTGTGACACCGAGTCGCACTCGCCCGGTCTCGTTACGTTGGTAGTTACAGTTTTGGTGCGGATCCCTGTTAGTGTGAGCCCGAGTCGCACTCGCCCGGTCTCGTTACGTTGGTAGTTACAGTTTTGGTGCGGATCCCTGTTAGTGTGAGCCCGAGTCGCACTCGGCCGGTCTCGTTACGTTGGTAGTTACAGTTTTGGTGCGGATCCCTGTTAGTGTGACACCGAGTCGCACTCGCCCGGTCTCGTTACGTTGGTAGTTACAGTTTTGGTGCGGATCCCTGTTAGTGTGAGCCCGAGTCGCACTCGCCCGGTCTCGTTACGTTGGTAGTTACAGTTTTGGTGCGGATCCCTGTTAGTGTGACACCGAGTCGCACTCGCCCGGTCTCGTTACGTTGGTAGTTACAGTTTTGGTGCGGATCCCTGTTAGTGTGAGCCCGAGTCGCACTCGCCCGGTCTCGTTACGTTGGTAGTTACAGTTTTGGTGCGGATCCCTGTTAGTGTGAGCCCGAGTCGCACTCGGCCGGTCTCGTTACGTTGGTAGTTACAGTTTTGGTGCGGATGCCTGTTAGTGTGACACCGAGTCGCACTCGCCCGGTCTCGTTACGTTGGTAGTTACAGTTTTGGTGCGGATCCCTGTTAGTGTGACACCGAGTCGCACTCGCCCGGTCTCGTTACGTTGGTAGTTACAGTTTTGGTGCGGATCCCTGTTAGTGTGAGCCCGAGTCGCACTCGGCCGGTCTCGTTACGTTGGTAGTTACAGTTTTGGTGCGGATCCCTGTTAGTGTGACACCGAGTCGCACTCGCCCGGTCTCGTTACGTTGGTAGTTACAGTTTTGGTGCGGATCCCTGATAGTGTGACACCGAGTCGCACTCGCCCGGTCTCGTTACGTTGGTAGTTACAGTTTTGGTGCGGATCCCTGTTAGTGTGAGCCCGAGTCGCACTCGGCCGGTCTCGTTACGTTGGTAGTTACAGTTTTGGTGCGGATCCCTGTTAGTGTGAGCCCGAGTCGCACTCGCCCGGTCTCGTTACGTTGGTAGTTACAGTTTTGGTGCGGATCCCTGTTAGTGTGAGCCCGAGTCGCACTCGCCCGGTCTCGTTACGTTGGTAGTTACAGTTTTGGTGCGGATCCCTGTTAGTGTGAGCCCGAGTCGCACTCGCCCGGTCTCGTTACGTTGGTAGTTACAGTTTTGGTGCGGATCCCTGTTAGTGTGAGCCCGAGTCGCACTCGGCCGGTCTCGTTATGTTGGTAGTTACAGTTTTGGTGCGGATCCCTGTTAGTGTGACACCGAGTCGCACTCGGCCGGTCTCGTTACGTTGGTAGTTACAGTTTTGGTGCGGATCCCTGTTAGTGTGAGCCCGAGTCGCACTCGGCCGGTCTCGTTATGTTGGTAGTTACAGTTTTGGTGCGGATCCCTGTTAGTGTGACACCGAGTCGCACTCGGCCGGTCTCGTTACGTTGGTAGTTACAGTTTTGGTGCGGATGCCTGTTAGTGTGAGCCCGAGTCGCACTCGCCCGGTCTCGTTACGTTGGTAGTTACAGTTTTGGTGCGGATCCCTGTTAGTGTGAGCCCGAGTCGCACTCGGCCGGTCTCGTTATGTTGGTAGTTACAGTTTTGGTGCGGATCCCTGTTAGTGTGACACCGAGTCGCACTCGCCCGGTCTCGTTACGTTGGTAGTTACAGTTTTGGTGCGGATCCCTGTTAGTGTGAGCCCGAGTCGCACTCGCCCGGTCTCGTTACGTTGGTAGTTACAGTTTTGGTGCGGATCCCTGTTAGTGTGAGCCCGAGTCGCACTCGGCCGGTCTCGTTACGTTGGTAGTTACAGTTTTGGTGCGGATGCCTGTTAGTGTGAGCCCGAGTCGCACTCGGCCGGTCTCGTTACGTTGGTAGTTACAGTTTTGGTGCGGATCCCTGTTAGTGTGAGCCCGAGTCGCACTCGCCCGGTCTCGTTACGTTGGTAGTTACAGTTTTGGTGCGGATCCCTGTTAGTGTGAGCCCGAGTCGCACTCGCCCGGTCTCGTTACGTTGGTAGTTACAGTTTTGGTGCGGATCCCTGTTAGTGTGAGCCCGAGTCGCACTCGGCCGGTCTCGTTATGTTGGTAGTTACAGTTTTGGTGCGGATCCCTGTTAGTGTGACACCGAGTCGCACTCGGCCGGTCTCGTTACGTTGGTAGTTACAGTTTTGGTGCGGATCCCTGTTAGTGTGAGCCCGAGTCGCACTCGGCCGGTCTCGTTATGTTGGTAGTTACAGTTTTGGTGCGGATCCCTGTTAGTGTGACACCGAGTCGCACTCGGCCGGTCTCGTTACGTTGGTAGTTACAGTTTTGGTGCGGATGCCTGTTAGTGTGAGCCCGAGTCGCACTCGGCCGGTCTCGTTATGTTGGTAGTTACAGTTTTGGTGCGGATCCCTGTTAGTGTGACACCGAGTCGCACTCGCCCGGTCTCGTTACGTTGGTAGTTACAGTTTTGGTGCGGATCCCTGTTAGTGTGAGCCCGAGTCGCACTCGGCCGGTCTCGTTACGTTGGTAGTTACAGTTTTGGTGCGGATCCCTGTTAGTGTGACACCGAGTCGCACTCGGCCGGTCTCGTTACGTTGGTAGTTACAGTTTTGGTGCGGATCCCTGTTAGTGTGAGCCCGAGTCGCACTCGGCCGGTCTCGTTATGTTGGTAGTTACAGTTTTGGTGCGGATCCCTGTTAGTGTGACACCGAGTCGCACTCGGCCGGTCTCGTTACGTTGGTAGTTACAGTTTTGGTGCGGATGCCTGTTAGTGTGAGCCCGAGTCGCACTCGGCCGGTCTCGTTATGTTGGTAGTTACAGTTTTGGTGCGGATCCCTGTTAGTGTGACACCGAGTCGCACTCGCCCGGTCTCGTTACGTTGGTAGTTACAGTTTTGGTGCGGATCCCTGTTAGTGTGAGCCCGAGTCGCACTCGGCCGGTCTCGTTACGTTGGTAGTTACAGTTTTGGTGCGGATCCCTGTTAGTGTGAGCCCGAGTCGCACTCGCCCGGTCTCGTTACGTTGGTAGTTACAGTTTGGTGCGGATCCCTGTTAGTGTGAGCCCGAGTCGCACTCGGCCGGTCTCGTTATGTTAGTAGTTACAGTTTTGGTGCGGATCCCTGTTAGTGTGAGCCCGAGTCGCACTCGGCCGGTCTCGTTACGTTGGTAGTTACAGTTTTGGTGCGGATCCCTGTTAGTGTGAGCCCGAGTCGCACTCGCCCGGTCTCGTTACGTTGGTAGTTACAGTTTGGTGCGGATCCCTGTTAGTGTGAGCCCGAGTCGCACTCGGCCGGTCTCGTTATGTTAGTAGTTACAGTTTTGGTGCGGATCCCTGTTAGTGTGAGCCCGAGTCGCACTCGGCCGGTCTCGTTACGTTGGTAGTTACAGTTTTGGTGCGGATCCCTGTTAGTGTGAGCCCGAGTCGCACTCGCCCGGTCTCGTTACGTTGGTAGTTACAGTTTTGGTGCGGATCCCTGTTAGTGTGAGCCCGAGTCGCACTCGCCCGGTCTCGTTACGTTGGTAGTTACAGTTTTGGTGCGGATCCCTGTTAGTGTGAGCCCGAGTCGCACTCGCCCGGTCTCGTTACGTTGGTAGTTACAGTTTTGGTGCGGATCCCTGTTAGTGTGACACCGAGTCGCACTCGGCCGGTCTCGTTATGTTGGTAGTTACAGTTTTGGTGCGGATCCCTGTTAGTGTGAGCCCGAGTCGCACTCGGCCGGTCTCGTTACGTTGGTAGTTACAGTTTTGGTGCGGATCCCTGTTAGTGTGACACCGAGTCGCACTCGCCCGGTCTCGTTACGTTGGTAGTTACAGTTTTGGTGCGGATCCCTGTTAGTGTGAGCCCGAGTCGCACTCGGCCGGTCTCGTTATGTTGGTAGTTACAGTTTTGGTGCGGATCCCTGTTAGTGTGAGCCCGAGTCGCACTCGGCCGGTCTCGTTACGTTGGTAGTTACAGTTTTGGTGCGGATCCCTGTTAGTGTGACACCGAGTCGCACTCGCCCGGTCTCGTTACGTTGGTAGTTACAGTTTTGGTGCGGATCCCTGTTAGTGTGACACCGAGTCGCACTCGCCCGGTCTCGTTACGTTGGTAGTTACAGTTTTGGTGCGGATCCCTGTTAGTGTGAGCCCGAGTCGCATTTGGCTGGTTTTTCTTAAATATTTTCATAACGATTCATTTTAATTATTTTTTTAAATATATTTGTTTTTACAAGTCCTTTCGTTTGGTATGTCACAGAGTACACTTGGTGATGTTTTTTTTTTAATTTTCTAGCTTACCACCAAAAGCAACTCCCATGTTTAAAATTCATTTATTTACGTTACACTTAGGAAGACTCACAACGATGTCAACATGGGCGAAGCCGCGGGCAAAAGCTAGTGTGTTAGGAAATATGTTAACAACATTAATGTGATCCGGCTTGAAGATAAAATAGCCAGTTCTCTATTGCGTTGGGGAATCTTAATATATTTTTGTTTGTTTGTTTTTGAACTCTATATTGTACAACAAACTATGGTAATAGGTACAGAATAGGAATAACATGTACTAAGGCGGACTTATCCCAAATAGAAACCTCTTCCATCGAAGCCATAAATACTACTTACCCTACCCTTAATTTCTTCGTTAGGGACTGAATAAACTGCCTGAAATCAACATTGCATTGTTTACGTAACGTAGACAGCGTATATTCCAAATTACAAGTTTCTACGTTTAACGGTTTTTAAAATATCGTTTAACGAAGTTTCGATATTTCGTCACTTATTCACTGTCTCGTGATCATATCAGCCGAAAGACGTCCACTTCTGGACGAAGGCCTCCCCCAAGGACTTCCACGACGACCGGTCCTGCGCTGCCCGCATCCAGCGGCTTCCCGCAATCTTCACCAGGTCGTCGGTCCACCGCGTGGGAGGCCTGCCTACGCTACGTTTTCCGGTGCACGGTCGCCATTCAAGAACTTTCCTGCCCCTACGTCCATTTGTTCTACGAGCTATGTGCCCTGCCCACTGCCACTTCATCTTAGCAATTCTGTGAGCTATGTCGGTTACTTTGGTTCTCCTGCGGATCTCGTCGTTTCTGATTCGATCATATTCATACACACTAACCTAAGACCTTAGTTTCGAGACACTGCGGTATTGGGGACGTGACGATATTGCGAAACTTCCCGAACGCTGTCCAGCCGAGTTGGATTCGTCGATAGATCTCTTTCTTGAAGTTAAATCTACCTAGCTGGACTGTTTTTCCCAGGTATACATATTCGTCAGCAACTTCCAGTCTAGGGTCTCCAACCTTTAGAGTGAGTCAACCTGGGAATCGGGTATCTATCTGGTTTAGTAATTTTATTAAGCTGCCTATAATCTCCACAAGGTCTTAATTCTCCATTCTTTTTTGGGACAACGTGCAAAGCGCTGGCCCATGAACTCTTGGACGGCCTACAAATACCTAGTCCTTGCATGGTACGGAACTCTTCTTTTATTTTTTGGTACCTCTGGGGAGGTAAAGGTCTAGCAGTCTAGCGCGAGCGTGAACTGGAGGACCTTCAGTTTCTATATGGTGAGTTACGTTGTGATTTGGGGTCTCTTTAAAAGAAATCGGTTTTGTTAAATCTGGGTATTTTTCTAACAAAGAGTGAAAGGGGTGATTTTCATCCACTGTTTTTACTGACGGTTCGTTGCAACATACTACGGAAGCAAGGACATTCATGTTTGTGCTATTATCAATTAGTTTTCGTGACTTTAAATTGACTAATAAACCATAATTTGACAAAAAATCTGCGCCTAAAATCGGTTGCTTAATGTCTGCAATAACAAATGTCCATTTAAATGCTCTTCTTAATCCAAAATTCAATTCTAAAGTCTTTACACCAAAAGTCTTAATTTCCGTGCCGTTCGCGGCATATAATTTGTAATCAGAACTTTCACACGAATTCACTGATTTTCTTATGTTTTTAACGGGTAACACTGACACATTTGCACCGGTATCTATTAAAAAACGAAGTCCACTATTTGAATCTGTTAAACATAGGCGGTGTGCGGGGGTGATGGCACAGACATCCGCCAAAGCCTGCACCTGGTCTAGTTTTCCTGTTTCTTCCACGCACATGGGGGAACACATCTGTATGCCTTTTCTCTGTAGCGGAAATGGTATGGGCATAACTAGTCGGGATCTTCCGCCGAACGATGGGAACCTCCGCTGGAACTACGTGACGTCGAACGCCGGTTGAAAGGACGGCGGAACCCTCTGCCCCTGGAGCGAGACCGACCTCTATGTGAGCAACGGCATTGGGGTGGTCTGGGTTTGTCCTGTTCTAAATTTGCAATTCTTAAGTTTAGTTTGGCTATCTCGGCCAATAACATTCCACTTTCCGTTGATGTGGACGAGGACGGCGTGGGGTGAGTCGTAACTTCGTTGAATTGCATAGGCCTAGATGTCTCCATTACTTTATCTGCGGTGGCTGCCAAGTTATCTAAATCTTTACTGCCTGCTACGGCTAATACGGCTCTCGTAGCTGACGGTTAGTGACTCTGCCAAAGTATTCTTAGGGTTTCGTCTGGGATTGTCTCGCGCGCCAGTGCACGCATCCTATACAGGAGCTGTGAAGGCTTTTGGTCGCCTAAATCCATTTCACAATTTCTGGAGCTGTCTAGATGCGGAGTCCTCATATATATTAAGTAACTTTAATTTTAATGCTTCAAATTTTCCGGTAGACGGTGGATTTATCAATAAACTGGTAATCTGGCTAATCGCATCTTTGTTTAATTTTCCGATAACTAAATCGTACCTTGCCTGTTCACTGAGGTGTTGTGGGGCCAAAACTGCTTCAACTTGAAGGAACCACAAACGAGGCTGGTCCACCCAGAATTCTGGAATCCTCGCTGTCAGTGAGACTGCTGCCAAGTCCATATTTAAATACGGAACCCCTGATGCGGTGTCGGGCTTTACTTGCTGCCCGGGCGCCTGGCTCTGCGACGGCAAGTTTCCTTCATTTTCACTGGTTGTAGACATGATCACACTTAACTGTCTTTGTTTTCGACGACGCGAAAGTTAATTTTTTTTGCTCGTTATCTCTTGCCTAGCCCTACAATAGGGCGAGTCGTCTCCTATTACACTGCACTTAAAAAAAAATTTCAAAACTGGGGTCACCAATGTGCCATACTTTTGTGGTGAGAGTATTGTCTATATTATCTCAGAAGGGCAGTGCAGTAATAAAATAATTATTAAATTCACGTTGATTTATTGACACACTTTACTATAGAAATTGAGTAACGGGCTACGTGTGAGCTAACGAGTCAAGTGACTGGAGACGACTGGGGGGTCAGGCGCGTCGGCGTCGCTGCCAGCGGGCACATAATTGCACGGTCAGCGGGATCGCACCTGTGTACCTACATTACTTTGAAAATAATAAAATATTGTGCAGTGAACAAAAGGGCATTCAGAAAAAATCAAAGTATTAATTTAGGAATATATGACTTCATAAGTAACATACTAATGAAAATGGATCGAGGATATCCAGTCGTGTCTCTATTTATAGATATGACTAAAGCTTTTGATTATGTTAACCATGGTTTGCTTTTAAATAAATTGATGAGATATGTAGTGAAAGGAAATGTTTTAAAACTGATTAAATCATATATTACATATAGGCGTCAATTAACTTACATAGAAAGACTTGATATGAAAAATAAAACTGTCACGTCTTACTCATCGAACAAAAGAGTGATAAAATACGAAGTTCCCGAGGGAAGTGTTTTAGGACCCCTCCTTTTCCTAGCTTACATTAACGATCTCCCAAAAGTTACAAATCACCCAATGATCCTCTTTTCTGATGATAGTATCGTGATTTTTCAAGGTAATGACATAAAAGAAGTCGAATCTGAAATAAATAATAACCTGAATGATATAAGTCATTGGTTGGAGTACAGCAATCTATAAATTAATTTGGACAAAACAAAATTAATGATACTCAGACACAGACATTCAAGAATTTTCAACCTCAACATTCATCACAAAAACAAGAAGATTGAAGAAACACATGTCATGAGATTTTTAGGTTTGCAAATAGATCAAGGCGTTACTTGGAACTCCCATACTGAGATACTATGCAATGATTGTAGCATGAACATTAAGGTACGGAATCATGTTTAGGCGTAACAGTACTGGAAAGGAAATGGTCTTCAAAGCTCAAAAAAGATGTATTCGAGCAATCTGTAGCCTTAAGCAAACTGACAGTTGTAGGCCATTCTTTATAGAACTCCAAGTACACACCGTTCCTCGTTTATATATTGTCGAAACAGTAGTTTTTGTAAAGATTAACAAGTTTTAAAAGTTTATTTTAAAAGTTTGTTTGGCCTTGTTAGTAGCGAAAGACGACGACACAAATTAAATTTAATACCCTGCAAAACCACCTCACTGCATAAAAGTATTACTCTGTTGATGAATATCTTAATGACTAAAATTTGACATTTCCTACTTTATTATAAAGACATGTAACTATTTTTATTCATCTTCGACTGGTGCTACCTACCTAATGATTTGTTTTTTGTTATTTTTAATTTATTGGTCCTCATAAATTAACCAATGAACTGATATTTTATTATTAAAGTGAATTTCTCTAATTAATAATTTGAAACGTTTTTCTTTTTATGTAATCATTTAAATTTGTTTAATTCATCACCTTGGTACTAAAGGTTTGAATGCCGTTTTACGGCGGAATATTAAAGGCACTATTATGTAAGACTACAACTTTTGTTACCAATATTCTGCAAATAAATGTTTTACATATTTACTAATCTCTGCTTAGAGTGCACTTACGGGGTGGTGGATTGGATTGGTCATCTCGTTTTCATATTTTTCAAAGTTAATTAAAAAGTAAGCTTCGCTTGGTTGGTGGCTTGTATATTGAAACTTGCCAAGTTACACAATTTGTAGCACAGAATATAACGTATTTTATTTTAAGCAACTAAAAACCATTGTAAGTTCTCTGTTATTTGAAGAAATTAAAGATAAATATTTTAATTTGAAGTCCCGTAGCTATGATTTAAGAAATCGATATGGAACTTGGTACCATTTAGATCTCTGCTGTAATTTTTTTGTATCGAACTTGTACCCCTTTCACATTTAATGTTTTGTTGGGATATCATTACTTTTTGTAAAATAATAATATTTATGTCCTCTCTGCATTCAAGTAATATACATATTTTATATATATAATGCTACTGTACGTGTGTATGTCGCTGAACTCCTCCTAAACGGCTGGACCGATTTGAATGGTTTTTTTTGTATGCATTTGGGTGGCGCCCTTGATGGTTAAGATTAACAAATCAGCCGGGCAGATGGCGCTGCAGTCGGTATCTAGGTTTCTAGATATCAATGGAATCTAGATTTCGCTAATTCGTTTTTTGTTGAGTTCGTTATTGTCAGGATAAGGTTCTTATGTAGGATAGGGTAGTGTAGTGTGGTATAGCGTAGTGTAGGGTAGGGTAGTGTAGTGTAGGTTAGGGTAGAGTAGGGTAATGTAGTGTAGTTTTTTTATTTTTTTTATTCACAATTGGTAAATGTAAGATGGTATAAAGTTCGCCGGGATAACTAGTACATAATATATTTTTAAAAACTTATTATTTTAACACAACGCGGTGGTGAAGAAAGAAAGATTTACAGAGGCTTTATTAAAAAAAACCTTTCAAGGTGTTGAATACGCAAATATGAATGTTTAAAAGTTTAAAGTAATAAATGATTTAAAATTCAATTGGTGTTTAATTTTATTTAGTAAAAAAATGGCATGAATGGCATGGATGATAAAATATTTATCCTAAAATTAAGCTAAGTGCATGAATGTGTAGATTAATCATAGCAAAAAAAAGTTATTATATAATAATAAAAGCATGATTAAATTAGATGGATAAAGTGAAAGTTAATTTGGAATACCTGATTAAAATTAAGGTGAGTATACAAGATGACTTTTAATAGTCATAATAGTCATTTATTGATAAAGGATAATGCATTTACAAGTCAAGAAATAATTGTAAGTATAAAATTAGATTACTATACATTTAAGTAGGTACATCACACATAGTAAAAAAAATATACATTAAATTTGAAACATTTTTCTTTCAAGAAAAGAAACAAAAATAAAAAACGGTTATTTATAATTTATAAATTCCTCCCAACTATAAAAGGCTCGCTCGACAAGCCATAGCTTCAGCCGCGACTTGAAGGAGGCCAAAGATGGCGCCTCTTTCACGTGCGGGGGCAACCGGTTGTAGGCCGCAGGTCCCATTATATGCGTCAGTTTGGCAGATTTTTCGAGTGAGTGGGGGACATGGGTGATTTTCTCCTTATCACGCAAATTGTAAGTATGGCTGTCACCACTTTTGGTGTACTCACTCATATTTTCTCTCACATATTGCGCTGTTTGCAAAATTATGAGTGACGGCAGCGTTAGTATACGCAGCGACTGGAAATATGGTCGGGGTGTCGCGAGGCACCCGCACTATGGCTCGTACAGCTCTTTTCTGCATCCTGAAGGCGCGTAACCAGTCCGCGGCACGCCCCCAGAGCTCGACGCCATACTGCAACAGCGCGTGCGCCGTCGCGAAGTAACATGAGCGTACCATCTCTGGCGGCAGAGTGGCCGAGAGGCGCCAAAGCGCGAAGCTCGCCCGACCCAGTCTCTCACATAGATGGTCGATTTGGTGCTCCCACGTCAGCCCACGATCCAGCCGAAAGCCCAAGAACACTGTAGTCTTCACCTGTTCTAAGTAGATGCTCTCGACCATAATAGATAAGGATCTATAATGCCTGCCCGATAGGTTAAAGTATACGTAATGTGTTTTTCCCAGGTTCCATATGAGAGTCCATTTTTCTTGAACCACAGTGAAATTTGCTGGGCAGTTCTGTTAAGCCTGACCTCCATCTGGTCAATTGTCGGCGCGCATACCACTCCGGCAACATCGTCAGCATACATCAGTATATGCTCATCATAAACCGCCACGGGCAGGTCATTCATCAACAAGGAGAACATGATGTTGGAGAGGGATGAACTTTGAGCTACTCCCATCGCCACCGGCACTGAGCCAGACACCGCTTTACCCTTATCGCCAACCACAATCTGGGTTCTATTATGCATAAAGTCGGTGGGGATGTCCAATGCCACCCCGTCTATTCCGTAATATCGCATCGTGGTAGCGAGAAGTTTGTGGTCGGCGACATCAAAGGCTTTCGACAGGTCGCAGAACAGGATAGCTACTTGCTGCTTATGCTCTCGCGCTGTTAGTACGCGATTGAGCACTTCGCGTGCCAGTGATGTCGTCGACCTACCCGCGCGGTAAGCGAATTGTTTCTCTGTCAGAAATTTATTGTCGCTGAGATAGCAAGTAAGGCGTTCGCTCAAGCCGTACTCGAAGACCTTCGCAATACACGGGATAATAGAGACGGGTCTATAGTTAGTCACTTCCTCCCTCTTGCCCTTACCCTTGTAAAGGGGTGCCACTCTAACGCTCTTAAATGCTGCTGGATAGATTCCCTGCCGTAGAGAGTGATTAAATTATTCGGCAAAGACTGGGGCTAACGGAATGGCCCCCAAGTTTAGAAGATCTACTGAGATGTTGTATATATGTAGATATGAATTTACTCGTGATTACAAACAACTATCCCAAAGAAACTATATGTCAAATATGAAAATCACTTTTTATCCATAACATGTTATTCAATCGGCAAAAATCTATAAAATAAGACCAATTTTTTTTTCATATTTGACATATAGTTTCTTTGGGAAAGTTGTTTGTCATTTTTTATCCATAACATGTTATTCAATCGGCAAAAATCTATAAAATAAGACCAAATTTTTTTCATATTTGACATATAGTTTCTTTGGGAAAGTTGTTTGTAATCACGAGTACATTCATATCTTTTGCTATCAAGAACTAATTAAAAGTCACCCTGTATACAGTAAGACAGTTCCAAGATTCATTATGCCTAACAAATATTAGCACACATTAGCTTTTAAAGTCATACCATACTACTCGTATAAAATAATAAATAAAGTGGTAAATTATAATACATTACATGAAAATAAGGCAGGTAAATAAACTATACTGTACTTAAATATTATAACGGAAAAACTATTACACCCGCGTTACACCCTGATACCTTTGGTGCGTGAGTACGACTCACACTTGGCCGTTTTTAGTTTTTGTTCTTAATATGCGTCCAATAATCTACTTTGATTCCAAATTTCAAGTTTCTAAGTCACCTGGAAGTGGTCCATAAATAAAAAAATAAAAAACCCCCAACAAACACCTCTAAAAAGTAAAAAATAATATTATGTATTGGCCCTCTAAATCTATTTTAAGTTGTAATATTTTGATCCGAGAGTCATCGCATAGGGGAATCGCTAATTTGTGAAATTATAAGTTACTAGCTGTTTCCCGCGGTTTCACCCGCGTGGACAACGTTTCTATGACTTTTCGAGGGTGCGCAGTGCGCGAGCCGCAAGCGGCTCGCGAGCGTGGTAAAAAGTAGCCTATGTCTGAATCCAGGTCCTAATCTGTCTACCTACCAAATTTCAGCCAAATCCGTTCAGTAGTTTTTGCGGGAAAGCGTAACAGACAGACAGAGTTACTTTCACATTTATAATATTATATATTAGGGATTAGTAGGGATAGTAGGGATTAGTTGTAGTAAATTCAATCAGTTGTGTTCTGTTCTCATTTTATTAACTTAGCGACGACTCTTGGAACAAATATTCCTACTTATATTAAACTCAAAGGGCCAATACATATTATTTTTTTACTTTTAGAGGTTTTTGTGGAAGGATTTTTAAATTTTAAATCTTATTTCGTGCTTTTTAAACTTTTCATACCTACTATTACATACAATCGAAACTGTATCCCCACGTTCACACACATAGTTTCCGGGACGAAACTGTATCCCCACGTTCACACACATAGTTTCCGGGACGAAACTGTATCCCCACGTTCACACACATAGTTTCCGGGACGAAACTGTATCCCCACGTTCACACACATAGTTTCCGGGACGAAACTGTATCCCCACGTTCACACACATAGTTTCCGGGACGAAACTGTATCCCCACGTTCACACACATAGTTTCCGGGACGAAACTGTATCCCCACGTTCACACACATAGTTTCCGGGACGAAACTGTATCCCCACGTTCACACAAATCGTTTCCGGGACGAAACTGTATCCCCACGTTCATACAAATAGTTTCAGGGACGAAACACGACATTACGACTCGAACTCTAGCCTATTTTGAATCGATCAAACCTGTGGAAGTTGCTCACCACAGTTGCTTTTTTGCTTTTGAAGCTGCAATTAAATGTGTTATAACTCTAAACTTCAAGCGAATAGGACCTATCAAAGCTTTTCACTGTTTTTACCTCTGCTTCAGCAGATTCCAGGAGATGCTGCAGCATCAAATCAAGGATACTATATTCTATTTAAAACCTATTCACTGGGACTATTTTAATAAGCCCAAACACAATACCTCTGCTGTAAGTTGGAGTTGGGTATCCTGCAGATTCCAGGAGACACTGCAGCATCAGGTCAAGGTTACCATGTTCTATCTAACACCTATTCAATGAGACTATTTTAATGAGCCCAAACACAATACCTCTGCTGTAAGTTGTTGAGGAGTTGGGTATCTTGCAGATTCCAGAAGATGCTACAGCATCAGGTCAAGGTTACCATGAACTATCTAACAACTATTTATTGAGACTATTTCAATGAGCCCAAATACAATACCTCTGCTGTAAGTTGGCGAGGAGTTGGGTATCCTGTGCAGATTCCAGGAAGTGCTGCAGCATCAGGCCAAAGTTACCATGTTATATCTAACACCATTTCATTGAGACTATTCTAATGAGCCCAAATACGATGCCTCTGCTGTAAGTTGGTGAGGAGTTGGGTATCCTGCAGATTCCAGGAAGTGCTGCAGCATCAGGCCAAAGTTACCATGTTATATCTAACACCATTTCATTGAGACTATTCTAATGAGCCCAAATACGATGCCTCTGCTGTAAGTTGGTGAGGAGTTGGGTATCCTGCAGATTCCAGGAAGTGCTGCAGCATCAGGCCAAAGTTACCATGTTATATCTAACACCATTTCATTGAGACTATTCTAATGAGCCCAAATACGATGCCTCTGCTGTAAGTTGGTGAGGAGTTGGGTATCCTGCAGATTCCAGGAAGTGCTGCAGCATCAGGCCAAAGTTACCATGTTATATCTAACACCATTCAAAAAAATTTCAAAATTCAAAACAATTTATTTTAAACAGGTGTTTACACACACTTTTAAATAGTCAAAACAAAAAAAATACAATTAAAATAAAATTACAAATAATGTCATGATTCAGATTACAGTCTCAGGTAATGGTATTTGTTATAAAATTAACATAATTATATATCTTTGTCATTTACATAATCTATTATTTTATAATATCCTCTAGAGCACAAAACTTTTTTGACATGAGTCTTGAATTTATTCTCTGACAAACTAGTTACATTTTCTGGAATTTTATTGTAGAATCTTATACACTGCCCCACAAATGACTTTTTAACCTTACTCAGTCTCGAAAAGGCTATATCTATTTTATTTACATTTCTTAAATTCAAATTATGCCTGTCACTGTTTTTAGGAAATAAATGCAAATCCTTACGAACGTACATGATGTTTTCATATATAAATTGACTAGCAACAGTTAAAATATTGATTTCTTTGAACTTATTCTGTAACGAGTCACGTGATCGCATCTGATAGATTGCGCGGATAGCTCTTTTCTGCAGGATGAAAATAGTTTCTATATCAGCCGCATATGCCATAAGACATTATAAGAAGTAACTAAAATACAACAGTCTCGCAGTAGCTACATCCGTTAACTGTCTTATTTTCTTAACGGCATAAGCAGCTGAACTAAGCCTTCCCGCTAAAGTTTCAATGTGTGGTCCCCATTGAAGTGAAACATCCAAAGTTATACCAAGGAACACCGTGGTATTTACAAATTCTAATTTATTACTGTCTAATATTACACTATTATTGACCTTTTTTACATTTAGCAAACAAAATTTTATACATTTTGTTTTCTTAGCATTTAATAATAAGTTGTTCACAGTGAACCAGTTCAGTATCTTTGAAAGAGTGTTGTTTACTTCGTCAATTTCGTTTTCTTTCCTATTCAATTTAAAAATAAGAGAAGTATCATCCGCAAACAACACAATATTTGACAGATGTTGCACCATAAAAGGCAAATCATTTACGTAAACAAGGAAAAGAAAAGGCTCTAATATGGAACCCTGGGGCACACCCATTTTCACTTTAGATCCAGATGAGTTCATGCCATTCACTTGTACTTTTTGTATTCTGTTGTCTAAATACGAATTTAAAAGACTGAGAGCCCCTTCCTCTACACCATAATGCTTTAATTTCATAAGTAATGTTTGGTGTTCAACACAATCAAAAGCCTTAGATAAATCACAAAACACTCCAATTGCATTCTGCGATTCCTCGAAGGCATCATATATGTTTCGAATGAGTGCTACTCCTGCATTGGTTGTTGATCGTCCTTTAGTGAAACCGAATTGTTGGTTATGCAGTAGTTTGTTTTCTGTAAAATGTTGTAGCATTTGGTTAAGCATAATCTTTTCAAACACTTTACTAAGAACTGGCAGCACAGAAACTGGTCTGTAGTTGCCTGGATCAGTTTTTGAACCAGATTTATATAAAGGTATCACTTTACTAAGCTTCATGAGATCTGGAAAGACGCCACTATCAATGCTAATATTAAAAAGACAAGCTAAATATGGCGTTAAAGTATCAATTACATTACTGATCAAGCTTACCGATAATCCCCAGAGGTCTTCGGTTCTTTTCACTTTAAGAGATTTAAAAGTTTTTACAATAGATTGTGGTTCAATTACTCTGAAGGAGAATTTTTCATCACAATTACTAACATTATCCTTTAGCAGCCTTTGAGCATACATAGGTGATGAGTTTAGGGCTTCAGTAGTCTTAAGTGGAATATTTGTGAAAAAAGTTTCGAATTCTTTGGCTACATCGGCATTCGAACTAATTTTACCTTGATCTGCTTGCAAAACATATTCTTTGACGCGAGGTTTGACTTTACCTGTTTGTTTGCTAATAATATTCCAAACAGTTTTTATTTTATTATCTGAAAATTTTATTTTTCTAGCCAGATAATTAGATTTTGCTACGTGGCAAACCTGCTTAAAAGTTTTTGAATATTGTTTCACATAATTTGTAAAGTTCTCATCAAAAGTGTATTTTTTTTTGTCATAAAGGTCAAACAAAGTTTGGCGACTTTTGTATATACCTATAGTAGCCCATTCACTGAATTTAAATTTAATGTTACTGATTGTGGATTTAGACTTAAATATACTTTGGAATTCCCTATCCAGTACTGTAAAAAATCATTGTAAAAACTGTTGGCTTGCACTTCATTATCAAAATCTGGTATGGGCAGTTTTTCATCTAGCACTGTTTTAAACTTTTCTATTCGATTAGCAGTGACCGGTCTCGTTTGAATTTTTA
This sequence comes from Coleophora flavipennella, assembly GCA_947284805.1. Lineage (NCBI taxonomy): Eukaryota > Metazoa > Arthropoda > Insecta > Lepidoptera > Coleophoridae > Coleophora > Coleophora flavipennella. The sequence goes on along the minus strand of OX369303.1, from coordinate 11,911,877 downwards.
TGTGTTCTGCAGAAATAATTTCATTGAGACTATTCTAATGAGCCCAAATACGATGCCTCTGCTGTAAGTTGGTGAGGAGTTGGGTATCCTGCAGTTTCCAGGAGATGCTGCAGCATCAGTTCAAGGTAACTATGGTTTTGCAATTTTTATTACAGTAACATGGCATCAAATTCTAAATTGATCAGACCTGTATAAGTTGCCCAGGTCCCTTTATCACCTAGATAATCCATAAACGGCTGAACAGATCTTCATGAATTATAGCTAAGAACCATAGCAAGGAAACTTGCTTTCACGTAAAAAAAACGCATTAAAATGAGTATATCCGTTAGAAAGCTACGATGCCACAGACAGTCAGACAGACAAACACACAGACATTGGCGTCAAACTTACCCCTTTTTTTGCTACGTGGGTTAGTAATTTTGATGAGTGAGTCAGTGAGTCGTAAAAGTGGTGATATTCAGACGTCAATACCTCAGGAATGTTTAAAACACATTTATAAAAATTAAGATTTTAGCTGATCGAGGAGGTCTTACTAGATACACGAAATCAGAGGTCGAAAGTGGCTGACAACGGTTCGTGTAAGTAAGTAATAGGACCCACGGCTGGTGTCGCCATTTTCTTTTCTATCGTGCTTAACACACTACCGTGTGTCTAGAAAGCAAAAATAATTATCAAAATCGGTTTACAAGCGGTGCAGAAATCGCGTGACATCGACATAAAAAAAAATACAGTCAAATTGACAATTTCCTTTTTATTTGAAGACAGTTGAAAGCATCTAAACATAATTTTATTAACTATCCATGCACTTATTCATATAAAATTTGTGTAATTAATTATTATAATTACTAAACAGATATAATGATTTTTTGTACATTGCTTTTATTTCTGACGTTTATTACAGGTATGTTTTGTAGGCTCATTGTTAAAAAATAAATTAAAATAAAGTTGTATTTTATAATCAGTTACAGTCTACCAGGGCTGGCCTAAAAGTTATATAGAAACATTGCCCTCTTTCCCGGCGTAGACAAGTTTAGCTAACGGCACCAGCTCCTTGCTTTGTTCTAATTTCTCTTTCACTTTAAACAAGTTCTCTATTTCTTGTAAAGTTTTGTTCTTCGTTTCTGGCATATACTTCAACAATATCACCGCACAAACAAGGGATCCAACGGCGAAGTATAAGAAAGCTCCATAAGTTCCGAGTGAAGAAAAAATCCATGGATTGAGTTTTATTGCAACGGATCCAGCAGTAGCCGATGCCAAACTCTGCAAAATCGCAGCAAATGTCCTTAACTGAAGGGGCAATAATTCACCAACCAAAGAAAATATCAGTATCATGGGACCGCTACTTACGCTCAGAGAGAATGCTAGTAGCAAAGATATAGAAAAATAAACATTTTCCTTAATTAAACCTAATTTCATAAGATAAAGATACAATGACAAAATAAATAAGAAAACAATTGCTACAAATGCAGTGCAAAAAAACAAAGTTCTTCTTTTAGTATATCTGGACAGGACACACCCGATGTACATGCCCAGTATTGTTATGCCATCCATTGTCAACATTCCAATATATGCTGCCGATTCATTAGCAGTTATTTTACTTATAATATCTATTGCGTACACACTTAAAACTATTTTTCCTGATAACTGCATCATTATTGACAACAAGATGCATAAACATAATGGCTGATAAAACTCCGTCGCTAACACTTTTTTGACGTACAATAAATATCGCTGATACAAATTGTTATCTTTTTCGCTCTCCTGATGTCTTTCTATCTCAGATTTGATCAAACATTCAAGATCCTTTTCCGCGCATTCATCAGTTCCTCTAAACCATCTGTGTGCTTCTCGACATTTTCTATTTTTTCCTTTACTCGCCAACCAATATGGTGACTCAGGACACACGCTGATTACTAAAACGCTGTACACAGCACATGTTATACCGATGATGCCGATTTTCTTCCAGTGAAAGAAAGTGCCGACTGCGTTCGCTAGCCACATTGCCCATAAACCTGTTGCACTTTGAATAGTCAAGCAGATACCTCTATATTTTGGTGAGATACATTCTGTAGCAACAAAAAGACAAACAGGCGATCCGAACAAAGGTCCTTGCAAGATCTGTGCCATGAGCAACATGTTATAGGTGGTGGTGCAGTAGAAGACGACGTAACCAGTGCAGGAAGTGACCATTACGAACAGATTCAAGGGTTTCCTTCCCAAGTACTCGGTCATCAATGTGATAAGCAACACGCATGGAATTGCTGTGAAGGTTCCCGCAGAAGCTAAAAAAAAATATTGTATTGTGACAGTTATTATTTGGTACAAAGATGGTTTATACGAAATCTGTATATGAAATCCCATTATCTTGGTGAAATTGATTGAGTTTGACTTCATTATATAACCAGCTTTTGCCAGGGGCTTCGCTCGCGTGAACATGGTTTCTATGACTGTCTTCAAGGGTGCGCAGTGCGCGAGCCGCAAAAAAGGAGCCTGAATGTTAACCCAGGTCCTAAACTATCTGCCTAGCAAATTTCATCCAGATCCGTTTATCTGTTGTGGCGTGAAAGAGTAACAAACATCCATACATCCATAATAATACTCGTATATACAAACTTTCGCGTTTATAATATTAGTAAGGATAAATGAAAACTGAGGAAAAGTTTTTATTTAACTCAAAGGTGACTGACTGACTGACATAGTGATCTATCAACGCACAGCCGAAACCACTGGACGGATGGTAGATGTTATGACGTAGGCATCCGCTAAAAAAGGATTTTGGGCAATTCCCACGGGAACCGCAAAAATCGGGATCTGCGCGGACGAAGCTGCGGGCATCCACTAGTCAGCTCATATATACGTCCCCACCGAGGGGTTCGAGCCTACCCTGAACAAGGGCGATCAGGCATTAGTGGACCATGCGGGCCCAGTGCGGGTTGGTCGACTTCACACACAACCTGCGAGTTTCTTCGCAGGCGTGTGCAGGTTTCCTTACGATGTTTTTCCTTCACCATAAGACATTAACACAGCAGGACCGGTTGCTGTGGAAATCCTTGGGGAAGGTCTTGACTCAGCCAGCACTGCAGTTGAAGTCTTTCGGCTAATTGGATGATATATCGAAATCATGATTAGTGGCCAGTTAATAGTTTAAAGTAATATGAATGAGTAATAGATAGAGAGGAACGTAAAAGTATTAGTGGCCAGTTAATAGTTTAAAGTAATATGAATGAGTAATAGATAGAGAGGAACGTAAAAGTATTAGTGGCCAGTTAATAGTTTAAAGTAATATGAATGAGTAATAGATAGAGAGGAACGTAAAAATATTAGTGGCCAGTTAATAGTTTAAAGTAATATGAATGAGTAATAGATAGAGAGGAACGTAAAAGTATTAGTGGCCAGTTAATAGTTTAAAGTAATATGAATGAGTAATAGATAGAGAGGAACGTAAAAGTATTAGTGGCCAGTTAATAGTTTAAAGTAATATGAATGAGTAATAGATAGAGAGGAACGTAAAAGTATTAGTGGCCAGTTAATAGTTTAAAGTAATATGAATGAGTAATAGATAGAGAGGAACGTAAAAGTATTAGTGGCCAGTTAATAGTTTAAAGTAATATGAATGAGTAATAGATAGAGAGGAACGTAAAAGTATTAGTGGCCAGTTAATAGTTTAAAGTAATATGAATGAGTAATAGATAGAGAGGAACGTAAAAGTATTAGTGGCCAGTTAATAGTTTAAAGTAATATGAATGAGTAATAGATAGAGAGGAACGTAAAAGTATTAGTGGCCAGTTAATAGTTTAAAGTAATATGAATGAGTAATAGATAGAGAGGAATGTAAAAGTATTAGTGGCCAGTTAATAGTTTAAAGTAATATGAATGAGTAATAGATAGAGAGGAACGTAAAAGTATTAGTGGCCAGTTAATAGTTTAAAGTAATATGAATGAGTAATAGATAGAGAGGAACGTAAAAGTATTAGTGGCCAGTTAATAGTTTAAAGTAATATGAATGAGTAATAGATAGAGAGGAACGTAAAAGTATTAGTGGCCAGTTAATAGTTTAAAGTAATATGAATGAGTAATAGATAGAGAGGAACGTAAAAGTATTAGTGGCCAGTTAATAGTTTAAAGTAATATGAATGAGTAATAGATAGAGAGGAACGTAAAAGTATTAGTGGCCAGTTAATAGTTTAAAGTAATATGAATGAGTAATAGATAGAGAGGAACGTAAAAGTATTAGTGGCCAGTTAATAGTTTAAAGTAATATGAATGAGTAATAGATAGAGAGGAACGTAAAAGTATTAGTGGCCAGTTAATAGTTTAAAGTAATATGAATGAGTAATAGATAGAGAGGAACGTAAAAGTATTAGTGGCCAGTTAATAGTTTAAAGTAATATGAATGAGTAATAGATAGAGAGGAACGTAAAAGTATTAGTGGCCAGTTAATAGTTTAAAGTAATATGAATGAGTAATAGATAGAGAGGAACGTAAAAGTATTAGTGGCCAGTTAATAGTTTAAAGTAATATGAATGAGTAATAGATAGAGAGGAACGTAAAAGTATTAGTGGCCAGTTAATAGTTTAAAGTAATATGAATGAGTAATAGATAGAGAGGAACGTAAAAGTATTAGTGGCCAGTTAATAGTTTAAAGTAATATGAATGAGTAATAGATAGAGAGGAACGTAAAAGTATTAGTGGCCAGTTAATAGTTTAAAGTAATATGAATGAGTAATAGATAGAGAGGAACGTAAAAGTATTAGTGGCCAGTTAATAGTTTAAAGTAATATGAATGAGTAATAGATAGAGAGGAACGTAAAAGTATTAGTGGCCAGTTAATAGTTTAAAGTAATATGAATGAGTAATAGATAGAGAGGAACGTAAAAGTATTAGTGGCCAGTTAATAGTTTAAAGTAATATGAATGAGTAATAGATAGAGAGGAACGTAAAAGTATTAGTGGCCAGTTAATAGTTTAAAGTAATATGAATGAGTAATAGATAGAGAGGAACGTAAAAGTATTAGTGGCCAGTTAATAGTTTAAAGTAATATGAATGAGTAATAGATAGAGAGGAACGTAAAAGTATTAGTGGCCAGTTAATAGTTTAAAGTAATATGAATGAGTAATAGATAGAGAGGAACGTAAAAGTATTAGTGGCCAGTTAATAGTTTAAAGTAATATGAATGAGTAATAGATAGAGAGGAACGTAAAAGTATTAGTGGCCAGTTAATAGTTTAAAGTAATATGAATGAGTAATAGATAGAGAGGAACGTAAAAGTATTAGTGGCCAGTTAATAGTTTAAAGTAATATGAATGAGTAATAGATAGAGAGGAACGTAAAAGTATTAGTGGCCAGTTAATAGTTTAAAGTAATATGAATGAGTAATAGATAGAGAGGAACGTAAAAGTATTAGTGGCCAGTTAATAGTTTAAAGTAATATGAATGAGTAATAGATAGAGAGGAACGTAAAAGTATTAGTGGCCAGTTAATAGTTTAAAGTAATATGAATGAGTAATAGATAGAGAGGAACGTAAAAGTATTAGTGGCCAGTTAATAGTTTAAAGTAATATGAATGAGTAATAGATAGAGAGGAACGTAAAAGTATTAGTGGCCAGTTAATAGTTTAAAGTAATATGAATGAGTAATAGATAGAGAGGAACGTAAAAGTATTAGTGGCCAGTTAATAGTTTAAAGTAATATGAATGAGTAATAGATAGAGAGGAACGTAAAAGCAGAATAGCAACAAAAAAGCATTTTCGTTGCTATTCTGCCTTAACATCAATCACACTAATATTATAAAGGCGAAAGTTTGTGATTGTGTGAGTGTGTATGTTTGTTATTTCTTCACGCAAAAACTACTGAACGGATCTGGCCGAAATTTGGTAGGTAGACAGATTAAGACCTGGATTTACACATAGCCTACATTTTTTCACGCTCGCGAGCCGGTTGCCGCGGTAAAGCCGCGGGGAAAAGCTAGTCTATTATAATTGGATAGCGTATAGTAAAACAGGTATTAATAAATAGCAATATTTAAGTTTATTCCGAACAAATAGGATTTTCTAAGGGCCTCATGAGTAGGCTCAATGTCACCCAAAGGGCGATAGAGCGAGCTGTGCTCGGCATTTTCCTACGCAATCGAATCAGAAACGAGGAGATCCGTAGGGGAACCAAAGTAACCGACACAGCTTGCAGAATCGCTAATAAGTAGCAGTGGGCGGGGCACATAGTAAAGTTCTCGAGTTGCGAGCGCGCACCGGAAGACGTAACTCAGGCAGACCTCCCACACGGTGAACCGACGACCTGGTGAAAGTCGCGGGAAGCCGCTGAATGCGGGCAGCGCAGGACTGGTCGTCGTGGAAAACCTTGGCGAGGCCTTTGTCCAGTAGTGGACGTCTTTCGGCTGATAGGATGATGAAATAGGGTTTTTTATGCTACTAGGTAGACGATGAGCTAGAGCTTACCGATCCAAGAGGCTTTCTCGTCGTCGATAACGGAGTTATCACTGAGCGGTTCGCGCCTCAGCTGAGCCACCAGCACGGGGCACGCGCCGTAGTACAGCCCCAACTGGAAGAAAGACGCCCAAACGCAGCTTGACATCGCCATCTGCAGTCACAATAATAATAATACTAAGTTTAATTGATCAGAAAAAATATTTATAATACGCATCATATGTACGTTTATCCGACGCTCTTGCGGTGAGGGAAAAAATCGTGAGGAAACCTGCACACGCCTGCGAAGAAACTCGAAGGTTGTGTGTGAAGTCGACCCATCCGCACTGGGCCCGCGTGGTCGACTAAGGCCCGATCGCCCGAATTCAGGGTAGGCTCGAGCCCCTCGGTGGGGACGTATATGAGCTGATGTGATGATGATGAAAGTACGCATTATCGTGTAACATATTAGCACATTCCTCAGACAATATCCTTAAGTATGTCCAATATTTTTTGCAAGACCGATATTTAGTAGTAATTACCCAAAAAAAATGATCTAGCAAAAGGGTTTCTCCGCTTCTCCGCCGGTGCCTCGCCGTAACGAGAGTGACATAATTTATTTGGAACGGAGTTCTTTAATGTTGTTACTTTATTTTGCAGGTAGAATGAATTGGTGGAAGTCGTCCCGCGACACACCACGCGTCACGTAACGAAATGCGGTCCGTGCGAGTATTAATAAAGTTCGCTGCAGCGCTAAAACAATAGTTATGTCGTCTAATAAAACTATGAAAACATGCAGCGATCGCCTTGCAGCGCTACTAAAACTTTACCCTGTTTGCTGTGTAAAGCCACGTCGCTATACCACAGATGAGATACTTGGCTATTACTACCAAGTTAAAAAGCTGTAATTTAGTGTATTTACGTATAAACATATTATTATATACATACTTTTGACTGAATTTCTTTATGAAGTCGGTTTTTAGTTAACCAAGTTAGTTGTCAAGGGTTTACCAATTGTGAATAAAAAAATTAAAAAAAATAATAACCAGTCTTAAAGGTTGATTTGTTGTTATTTATTGTAATAAATGTGGTAGAGTCAAGAGCACTTAAAGCTATATACTTCGGACTTGGGACATGCGCAGGACCCTCACAAATCGGAGCTTAGCTAGGGACTCTACTAGATGTCTCATAGCTTTTAAGGTATTATGAAGTAGTGGGTCTTGTTAACCAACTTTACATGAAGAAATGTTTTTGGTACTTTTATCTTGTATGTATTTTTTAATTTTTCTTTTAGCTAAAATGGATTAAATTATTGCAAGAATTCTTTTACATTATAATAGTTTTTATCGTTAAGCCATTTGTACAATTTTGTCTTGAATATTTTAATAGGTAAATCTTTAATATTATTCGGTAGTTTATTGTAAAATCTAATACACATACATAGACAACTCCGGTTGTATTTTTCTGTCAGTGGAGTTTAAAAAAAAACTAGTAGATGAGGGTTTCATCGACACCTAGGGTTAACGTCAATTACCTTAAAAAATAATTGTTAGTGCTGTTTCACGAATATGCAGGCCTCATAAAAATAAAGGCAAGGCAGGGGTAATAAACTAAGATCTCCAAACAAAGGTTTACACGAATCTAAAGGTGACATTCCGGTTATTGCGCGTAGACATTTCTTTTGTGCTAATAGATTTCTCTCTACGTCCGTGCCATTCCAACAGATAAGAAGTCCATATCGCAGGGTTGAAGCTACATAAGCGTGGTAAGTAGTTAGCAGGGTCGGCTTATCAGCTAGGTTTCGCAAGCATTTTAGTGCATAACCAAAAATCTTTTCAGTAATTTGATATGAGAGTCCCAATTCAATTGCTTATTAATTACTACACCCAGAAACTTCGTTTCGTTTAACTCGTCTATGTTAGAATTCTTGTATTTGATTTGTAATTGTATTGTTTTGTTATTAAAGTTAATATAATTTGTTTTCGTCAAGGTTATTTGCAAATTATTTAGTTCAAGCCAATTTACAATTTTATTCTTAGTTTTTTTTATGTCAGTTTCATGGATTTTAATTATGTCATTCTTAATTTTACCTTTGGTAGTTATTATTACAGAGATATCATCTGCAAACATTATACATTTATGATTTGTAACTTCAACTATGTCATTTATATAAATGAGAAATAAAAGGGGACCCAATACACTACCCTGAGGGACACCGTATCTGTTGAACTGCCAATTGGAGTTAAATGAAATAACCTCATTTTTCTTGTTTAATTTATTTATAGAAACTTGTTGTTTTCTGTCGCTAAGATAGGATCGAAGCCAATCCAGAGGTACACCCCTATTATCCAAATCCTCCATTTTTCCGACAAGGATATCGTGAGCGACAAAATCAAATGCACTGCTCAGATCGAGGAAGAGTACTGTGGTTAATTCTTTTTTATTAACTTTACTTAAGACCTATTTCAAAAGATTAAACGCGGCAAGCGTAGTTGATTTGTTCTTCTGAAATCCAAATTGTTCCGGTCGGATTACATTGAATTTTTCACAGTACTCACGTAGACGCTAAAACGCTCCCTGCCGCTCTCTAGATTGCAACCTCATCCCCTCGTCACCCATATTGATACAGATTGGTTGTAGTTTGGTTGTTGAACGTATAGAATTTTGCCGCCATTTTGTTAGTTCCGTCATTCCTTTTTTGAAATGTAATTTCTGGCCCGTTATATGAAGTGTCCAGGGTGAGGTTTAACTGTGACACTGCGACTATGATTTGCGTGGGTGTGACAGCCTGCGAACTGTGTTGGTACATTGTTCATTGCTCTTAGAAAACCTTCTGACTGTTGGCATCATTGTCTTTCGGCAGGCTTTACTCTGTTTTAAGAACAGTATTTTTAACAGAATATTTCACCGACCGGGAACCAGGCGGAGTATAGGTGTTGTGCACTACGCATCCTGAACCATTATTGACCGCAGGTCTTTATCTGTCACAAAGTACAAACTGTATAGCACAGTTCCATGTCTTAAAACCAACTTAAGTAGATTACCTACTCCCTTTTATATTGTAATTTTATAGTGGGCATAGTTGATTTTCCGAATTAATGTAAGGAAGCTGTGCGAGTCGGCTTTAGTTCTGAATGACGATCTAAGTAGGACAGCTACTTTGTTTCAGTACCTAGTACTTGTTTGTGTTCACGGTCTATCCCTGTCCTAAGGTAGAGAGAAGGAAAAGGTTTATAGCTGTAATGACTCAGCTATGTTTTTACTCTATACCGCTCTATGCTTGTATCGACATCAAGAAAAAAATTAGGTCCTTAAAAAGTTATGTATTTAAGTATATTAATATTATTTCATACTTTTGAGTGAATTTCATTTTGAAGTCGGTTTTGAGTTTTCGTGATCACTTGGGGTGATAACCGGAGCCATATCGTAATCAAAATTTATATTATCGTAATCTATCATTTCAGCAGTGAACGTCTTTACGGCTGATATGATGATGATGATGATAATGACCTATCATTATGGCTTGCGAGCACGGCTTTCACCTCAGAAGAATGGAAAAATAAAGGCTATGATTTCAGGCGGGAAGCTCTTGTTCTCAGAGAAGATTTGCCGAATTCGAGTGAAAGTTTTTAAACATTTATATAAATACAATAAGTTTAATAAATCAGTCCTAAAAATAATATCACACTAATTACAACGCCTAAATGGGCACCTTTGCACCGGGAATGACGAGGAATGGATTATTTTAGGTGATTTTTTTAGGTTAAAATACCTACCTTACAATACGTACGTTAAAACACGTACCTTATTCTTTAAAAAAAAAAAGCGTGTGGCACTCGGGGACTGCCGCGGTAAAGCTATTGCATAGCATTTTTTATTGACTTATGTAATTATAATTATTTATTTATTTTTTATTTATGCAGTATTTATTCACTATTTTTTGATGTTTTACTGTTTTCGTGTGCTCCTTTTGATTAAAGGACCATATAGTTTTGAACTTCGTGACAAGGGACCTCAGGGATCCCCAGATATCGATTTTGGAAGCAATCGGTCCAGTAACTAAAAAGTTCATAATGACGGCCACTATTTTCACTTCGGACAACGGATTCGTTACAAGAGACCTCAGGGACCCCCAGATATCGATTTTGGAAGTAGTCAGTCCAGTAACTAAAAAGTACAAAATAGCGGCCACTTTTTTCAATTCGGGCAGCGGATTCGTGATAAGGGACCTCAGGGACTCGTAGATATCGATTTTGGAAGCAATCGGTCCAGTAACTAAAAAGTTCGAAATGGCGGCCACTTTTTTTTTTATTTATATAATTATTAATCGAAAAAATGAGTACATAGGTAAACATAAACTTGCGGCTAGTCCTTGGGGCGCGGGTTGTTTATGTAATAAATTAACACTAAGAAAGTTACACCCAGTAAAATTGACCAAGTTCTTTTAGTACCCCAAATTGCTAATAGATGGCACTGTAAGTTTTTTTAGAACGCGGGATGTCAGGTTTTTTTCGTTACGAAATTTCTTGATTCGGTCCCCTCAAAACCTGCGATAAAAGCTAATATATATATATATATATATATATATATATATATATATAGCTAAAATAGCTTTATAAATGAATAATGATTTTTTGTGCAGCACGGCATGTGCGAGGAGCCAACAAGCACAACAGAGCGCCCGATCGGTTTTTGTGCGGCACGGCATGTGCGAGGAGCCAACAAGCACAACAGAGCGCCCAATGGTTTTTGTGCGGCACGGCATGTGCGAGGAGCCAACAAGCACAACAGAGCGCCCAATCGGTTTTTGTGCGGCACGGCATGTGCGAGGAGCCAACAAGCACAACAGAGCGCCCCATCGGGTTTTGTGCGGCACGGCATGTGCGAGGAGCCAACAAGCACAACAGAGCGCCCAATCTGTTTTTGTGCGGCACGGCATGTGCGAGGAGCCAACAAGCACAACAGAGCGCCCAATCGGTTTTTGTGCGGCACGGCATGTGCGAGGAGCCAACAAGCACAACAGAGCGCCCAATCTGTTTTTGTGCGGCACGGCATGTGCGAGGAGCCAACAAGCACAACAGAGCGCCCCATCGGGTTTTGTGCGGCACGGCATGTGCGAGGAGCCAACAAGCACAACAGAGCGCCCAATCTGTTTTTGTGCGGCACGGCATGTGCGAGGAGCCAACAAGCACAACAGAGCGCCCAATCGGTTTTTGTGCGGCACGGCATGTGCGAGGAGCCAACAAGCACAACAGAGCGCCCAATCGGGTTTTGTGCGGCACGGCATGTGCGAGGAGCCAACAAGCACAACAGAGCGCCCAATCGGTTTTTTTACATTTTAAACATACAAATTCCTGCATAGGTTTACAACAATTTAATTTTGAACCACTAACAAAGGATTTTATGTGCTTTTAAAAAAATTTGGAGTTTACTCCTTTAGAATAAAATTGTATACAGGTGTAAAAAAATTGGAGTAGGACCCGTCAACTGGGGGTTCTACTCAACATACTGAACAACTTTTCCCAAGGTATCCATAGTCAATTCTCAAGAAAAACATTGTACCCTCTACACTAAAATGCACAAAATTGGTCGTTAAACTTACAGATTTCTATGAAGAGTAAAAAAAAAATTGCGGTTTAAGCAATGCCGTAGATCAAAAGTTGTTCAGTATGATGAGTAAATGTCCAAGTTAACGGGATCTACATTAATTTTGTTACACCCTGTATAGAGCGCGATACAAAATATATAATAATATGAGGAGTAAAATCGAGTGTTGATCGGCAACAAATTACCAAAAGTGATACTAACTATTAGTGTCATTACGTTTTTTCAGTCGAAGGCTAAGGAAACATGGCCATGACACCTAATGCGATTATATGCGAGGTCAGATGCCAAACAAAATGTGTTTCATGAGTAAATTCCTGTCGCGCGTCGGAGCTGACACGCACACTTTTCTCAGTTGTGTTTCTGAGATTTTGTAATATGTTTTCATTTATTATTTAAAAGAATGGGAGCTGTGTTCGAGCCACGGCCACTTTACTTTTGAGGTTCATGCGTTACGAAGTAATTGTATTTTATTAAAGAAACAAATTTTAAGACGACATGACAGGAAGTTCAGGATTTATAAGCACTTTCAGCAAAATCGAAGAGTTTTCAGCCTACTTTTCGTTACTTTTATAGGGGTCAAAGCAACGCTCAAGATACAACACTCGTCGCGACCATATGCACTGTCGATAATAGATCTTAAAATTTTGATGATACAGGCTTCTAAAATAGACAATATTCGTAACGCACATTTTTGTAAACGAAGTTCATCAAATTCACGTCAAAATTCAATTATGTTCTGGTAGCTATGGAAGCACCCTCACCTGTCTGACGAGAGGCTTGTGCATCCATCGCACCGCGCGCACCGTCCGCGCCGCGTCCGCTGCACTCTTCCGTTCGTCGCCCACCGCCTCGTACGTGCACATATTCATCACTGCTGTAAAGAAACTGAAAACCTCTTCTCAACGATCGGTGCCGTCGTAAACAAGAACGACGTGATTAAATCAATCCTACGCAATACTCCATTGGCACTCAATGTTGTTACAGTTAAACAAATAGGTAACAGAGTGCGACATCAATGAGAAGGTTTCAAAAAGTATTAAAATCTGTTCAAGTGTGTGTTAAGCCACGCGAGTGCAGGTGCCTGCAGTCAAACTTCATGAATTGAAATGAAAAATGTTGATCACAGGAAGCCCGAAATAATTTTCATTGAACGTTCCTTCACCATAAAAAAAAATGATATATTTTTCGTCGCGCCAAGATATTAGTTTCTAAATTGCTAAGAGATGGCTCTGTTTTAAACACCAGCACACATCAAACTGTCAAATTTAGTTCCGTAATTAGATAACAGATGGCGCACTGTGTCATGTCGTTAACTTCAGTGCTAACTTCACTCGATTGTAGCTATGAAATTGTAGTTGAAATGAGTCGGTCACTCAGTCAGTTAGTATTGCGCTGCTGAACGGTAAAATCGTCTCTTCAACTTGGCAACCGTTGTTCTCAAGTTTTGTAAAAGTACCTACTTACATTATAAAAATCAAGTACCAGATCGTGATTTTATTTCCTGCGATTCCCGAGTTTGCCCGATCACGGAGGAGGAGTCTCCGTCATATTTTTATTTAGTAATGTCACTAACATTAGATTAGTAATTTTTTGTGTAGGTAGTACTGACATGTATGGGCTGTGTGGCCTGCAATACATTTATTTCATTAGATTAGTAAGTTTTTGGTCAGTTAGTACTAATGTTAATGAGTTGTGTGGCCTGCAATACATTTATTTCATTAGATTAGTAAGTTTTTGGACAGTTAGTACTAATTTTAATGGGCTGTGTGGCCTGCAATACATTTATTTCATTAGATTAGTAAGTTTTTGTGTAGGTAGTACTGACATGTATGGGCTATGTGGCCTGCAATACATTTATTTCATTAGATTAGTAAGTTTTTGGTCAGTTAGTACTAATGTTAATGAGTTGTGTGGCCTGCAATACATTTATTTCATTAGATTAGTAAGTTTTTGGACAGTTAGTACTAATTTTAATGGGCTGTGTGGCCTGCAATACATTTATTTCATTAGATTAGTAAGTTTTTGTGTAGGTAGTACTGACATGTATGGGCTATGTGGCCTGCAATACATTTATTTCATTAGATTAGTAAGTTTTTGGACAGCTAGTACTAATGTTAATGGGCTGTGTGGCCTGCAATACATTTATTTCGTTAGATTAGTAAGTTTTTGGACAGCTAGTACTAATGTTAATGGGCTGTGTGGCCTGCAATACATTTATTTCGTTAGATTAGTAAGTTTTTGGACAGCTAGTACTAATGTTAATGGGCTGTGTGGCCTGCAATACATTTATTTCGTTAGATTAGTAAGTTTTTGGACAGCTAGTACTAATGTTAATGGGCTGTGTGGCCTGCAATACATTTATTTCGTTAGATTAGTATGTTTTTGGACAGCTAGTACTAATGTTAATGGGCTGTGTGGCCTGCAATACATTTATTTCATTAGATTAGTAAGTTTTTGTGTAGGTAGTACTGACATGTATGGGCTATGTGGCCTGCAATACATTTATTTCATTAGATTAGTAAGTTTTTGGACAGCTAGTACTAATGTTAATGGGCTGTGTGGCCTGCAATACATTTATTTCGTTAGATTAGTAAGTTTTTAGACAGCTAGTACTAATGTTAATGGGCTATGTGGCCTGCAATACATTTATTTCATTAGATTAGTAAGTTTTTGGACAGCTAGTACTAATGTTAATGGGCTGTGTGGCCTGCAATACATTTATTTCATTAGATTAGTAAGTTTTTGTGTAGGTAGTACTGACATGTATGGGCTATGTGGCCTGCAATACATTTATTTCATTAGATTAGTAAGTTTTTGGACAGCTAGTACTAATGTTAATGGGCTGTGTGGCCTGCAATACATTTATTTCGTTAGATTAGTAAGTTTTTGGACAGCTAGTACTAATGTTAATGGGCTGTGTGGCCTGCAATACATTTATTTCGTTAGATTAGTAAGTTTTTGGACAGCTAGTACTAATGTTAATGGGCTGTGTGGCCTGCAATACATTTATTTCGTTAGATTAGTAAGTTTTTGGACAGTTAGTACTAATGTTAATGGGCTGTGTGGCCTGCAATACATTTATTTCATTAGATTAGTAAGTTTTTGGACAGCTAGTACTAATGTTAATGGGCTGTGTGGCCTGCAATACATTTATTTCGTTAGATTAGTAAGTTTTTGGACAGTTAGTACTAATGTTAATGGGCTGTGTGGCCTGCAATACATTTATTTCATTAGATTAGTAAGTTTTTGGACAGTTAGTACTAATTTTAATGGGCTGTGTGGCCTGCAATACATTTATTTCGTTAGATTAGTAAGTTTTTGGACAGCTAGTACTAATGTTAATGGGCTGTGTGGCCTGCAATACATTTATTTCATTAGATTAGTAAGTTTTTGGACAGTTAGTACTAATGTTAATGGGCTATGTGGCCTGCAATACATTTATTTCATTAGATTAGTAAGTTTTTGGACAGTTAGTACTAATGTTAATGGGCTGTGTGGCCTGCAATACATTTAGTTCGTTAGATTAGTAAGTTTTTAGACAGCTAGTACTAATGTTAATGGGCTGTGTGGCCTGCAATACATTTATTTCATTAGATTAGTAAGTTTTTGGACAGTAAGTACTAATGTTAATGGGCTGTGTGGCCTGCAATACATTTATTTCGTTAGATTAGTAAGTTTTTGGACAGCTAGTACTAATGTTAATGGGCTGTGTGGCCTGCAATACATTTATTTCATTAGATTAGTAAGTTTTTGGACAGTTAGTACTAATGTTAATGGGCTATGTGGCCTGCAATACATTTAGTTCGTTAGATTAGTAAGTTTTTAGACAGCTAGTACTAATGTTAATGGGCTGTGTGGCCTGCAATACATTTATTTCATTAGATTAGTAAGTTTTTGGACAGTTAGTACTAATGTTAATGGGCTGTGTGGCCTGCAATACATTTATTTCGTTAGATTAGTAAGTTTTTGGACAGCTAGTACTAATGTTAATGGGCTGTGTGGCCTGCAATACATTTATTTCATTAGATTAGTAAGTTTTTGGACAGTTAGTACTAATGTTAATGGGCTGTGTGGCCTGCAATACATTTAGTTCGTTAGATTAGTAAGTTTTTGGACAGTTAGTACTAATGTTAATGGGCTGTGTGGCCTGCAATACATTTATTTCATTAGATTAGTAAGTTTTTGGACAGTTAGTACTAATGTTAATGGGCTGTGTGGCCTGCAATACATTTAGTTCGTTTGATTTGAAAAAAAAAAGAAACTGTAAATCTGTTCACTGCAATTATTACAAAGAACGTCCAAGACGTCGCGTCGAGACTTAATCGAGCCTACGCAATATTCCGTTTACACTCAACATTGTAACAGTTAAACAAACAAAATAACTCTAGTGCGACAACAATGAGTAGATTTCAAACGAATTATGAATCAGAATCAAAATCTTTTATTTGCAAGAATACTTATGTCATAAATATACAGGTCTTAAAAAGTACAATGCCAGTAAACGTATTAAGTCTTATGAAGACATGCAAATTTAAAACATATAAACATAAATTGTAAATATTAATAATGATTAAAGTAAGGAAAAGTAAGCAATAAGATTTGATAAAAATGTCACTATATGTAATTTTTGTAATCCATAAATTCCTTAATACTATAAAAACAATAATTCATTAGCCATTTTGTTAGTTTTGTCTTAAATTCTGTTCCTTGTAATATTTTTAAATCATTAGGTAAGTTATTATATATCATTATAGACATATTGTAGACACTTTTCCTATAAATATCTGCTTTACAAGGAGGTTGATAAAGCATATTTTTCTATTGCGCTCTTGGCTTTCTTACTATGACAAAAATAACTTTAGGAATTTATTAAAAATTTAAACCCAACTGCGTTAAAACTTAACCCCTCTTTTGGTCAGTCGGGTAAAAATGTATCCTATGTCGCTAACGGGATCAAGACGAATCTATACCTCTCACGTTAAAATCCTTCAAGCCGTTCAGGCTGCTGTAGGGAACATAGAAATCTACATACATATATACATACACTCGAAAAACTTAACCCTTCTTCTGAGGCAGTCGGATAACCAGCCAAGTGTGCGTCAAGCCGCGCGGAGTGGGCACACGTGGGGCTCTGAGTCTGGGCTTCACAAATTAAAACTGAAAACTATTTGTTTCTAGATGTGCTAAATAGTTGTCATTGAGAGTTCCTACCTCACCCACGACGACCCGTGATGAGTCACTTCATGTTAGTAGGTCGAACCGCTTGGAAACGCTGCGCCGGCGCCGGTCGGACACTCTTTGTCGACAACTTTTGTAGCCTCTTATCTTGCAAACGCCTGGAAAAATTTTTTTTTTAAAAATCCTACGTCATTTTGAAACACCTATTTAACTATTGATTCGAATCCTGCCACGTACCAATACGATTTCAATTTCATATGTACGTTTATTTGACGCTCTTTCAGTGAAGTAAAAAATCGTGATAAAACCTGCACACGCCTGCGAAGAAACTCGAAGGTTGTGTGTGAAGTCGACCAACCCGCACTGGGCCCGCGTGGTCGGCTAAGGCCCGATCACCCTAATTCAGGTAAGGCTCGAGTATAGGGCTTTCAATCCATAGTTCCGGAACTACATAACTCCGGAGTTCGGAACGTTATTTACCATTTTACAACTCCGGATTTAGACCGAGACGCCGGACTTAAAACTGGTCTTAAATAAAATACTTTTTAAATAAAATCCTCAACATTTTATATTAGAAACTGCATAGTGCACGCACACACACCCACACACACAAGCATACACACACACCCTCCCACACACCCACACACACACACATCCACCCAACCCCACACGCACAAACCCACACACACACACATAAACACCCAACCACCCACCCACCCACCCACACACACTGAACTGGCAAATCTAGCTTATGGAGGTCTGTAAGTATGTCCTCGTTCGATATTTCGGGGGGAGTTATAGCGAGAGGGGAAGACTGCGCGGGGGTTTTCTTGTTAAAGACTTGGACGTATTCGGAATCACCCGTAACGGTATCTTCCGATGCGTCATCTGACTCATAATCTGAGAGAAGCTTTCTTTTGTTTTTTCTTGGTCTGTCTTGTCTTGGCCGATGTCGATCTCGGGCGTGCGCTCAGGGCTCGGGGGCACACGCGACCGGCGAAGGCACGGGCGACTCACGTGAGTCGCGTATCTGAGCCGGGCACTTCCAGTGATTGGTACACACTCAACAATCTTAAAAACTACTCATCCCATTTTCATGAAACTTGACTGTTCTCCAAGTGGAAAGATACTGAAAAAAATCAAAATGAAATTATTGCAATTCATACTCTAGTTTCTGCGAAATATACGTGGACAAATATACATGTACACAAACATACCTGCGTACATACACTTATTAAATTTGGCACACCTGTTTAAAAATCCACATTGAATAACAAATACGAATAATGTGTAATTCTAGCTTATTTTAGTCAACCTAATAGTTTAGGTACATGAATTGAAGACCTTCTTTTTTGAAGTCATTTAAATATGATAATGATTTTTTATATTATTCACCTTCATGAGTTTGGGAAGAGAGAGACCTTCCGTGCCAGAGCAGTGTGGACATTAACGGGTTGTTAACTTACTGTTTATTACAGTAATAAACTGTAATAAACAGTAAGTTAACAACCCATTAACGTCCACACGTGCTCCTCGCCCGCAGTGAGGACCTTTGGGTGAACTTGAGCTTTCTTATAAGCGACCAGTTCCGTATGTCATCATGGGCAACACACACTGGTCAAAGACCGTAGTCTTGAGACATTGCGGTATTTGGGACGTGAAGATATTGTGAAGCTTTCCGAACGCTGCCCAGCCGGGTTTGATTTAACGATTGATCTATCTTTTTCTAAGTTGGACCTACCTAATGTATGAAAAATTTAGAATGAGGTTCCATGACCGAGCCCAGCAAGACCAAGGCCGAGCGCTGTTGACGAAGTTGGGCGAATCCCAAAGCACTCCCTGCAAGGCCGAAGGCCGAACTCTGCATAGGGCGAAGGCCGGAGCGCTCCCTCCGAGGCCGGAGGGCAAAAAAAATAGTTCATGAGTAAACTCCTGTCGCGTGGCTCAGCTGAAACGCACACTTTTTTATTTTTTATGTACATCTTCAGTTTAAGACCGACTTGTTTAGAGGCTCTCCATGACCGCCGGGGATTATTTTCAGCATAAAAACATACTCAATTAATTTTAAATTAACTCGGCTGCGTTATCTTTCTTTTTTGGGCATTCGGGTAAATATGTACCCTATCTTATCTCACTCACGAGATCCAGACGAATGTAACGACCGACACCTCGCACATCAAAATCCGTCAAGTCTTTTATGTTGCAGGCTTAGCCAATAAACATACTAGCTTACTTACATACACCAAAAAACATTACCTTCCTTTTTGAGCAATTGAGCCAAAAAAATTAATATGTCAGCGAATCGAACATAAAACACTGAAGTGACAGCTGTTTTTTTCTGATACTCTTGATATTTTTTTTTGCAAAATTAAATATAAAATTACCATTTTACGAGTCGAAATTATCATAAAAGTGCGAAACTACATACCAGCCACGGAAACAAATCACTGTTTAACCTCGGAAGTGCTTCGCCGCATCACAAAATCAAATTGTTTGGACTGCTACTAACAGGTACCTACAGATCACTTGCTCACTAAATAAAATTACAATAATGTCTTGCGTAAAATGCAACAAGGCTATTTTTGATCGTGAGGATATGAAATGTGTACATTGCGGTAAACAACATCACTATACATGCGTGGGTATCCAGGATGATAAATTCCGAAAAATGAGATGGTGCACCCGCGCCTCCTGTGCCTGTTCAGCGTGCATGGCCATAAAATCGAATGATAACCCAAAAACACAAACATCTCGCTCCGAGAAAAAATACGAGCAACTAAATGACAGGAGCTTACCGGCCGGCGCCGCCGATGCGGGCATGCGGGCACTCGGGCAGTGGCGATATCGCGACGATGAACCAGACCTCTCTAGACTCTAGAGGACGCATCACGCATCGCTACCTACCGACCCTCAAACGGAACATATTAATCGCGTGTTTGTTTTGTTCAAGTTTTGTTCATATTTAAAAAACCGCCCACTAGGGTTCTGTACAAATTTGTAGGTACTATTATAAACCATTACAGTGCAAACTGGTAGGTACTACGTACTGCATACCTATACATATAAAAAGGGAAAAGGTTTTATTTTTCATTCTTCGTCATAAATCGAAAACTACACATCAAAAAAATAATTGAAAATCTGTTTTTGTACTAATGAAGCCCTTTCATACGATACCCCACATGACACGGTTAACTTTATTATATAAAACCTCTATGAATTTTGATTCCCTTGAGAGTGTCGAAATATACGTTTTTGTTGCGGCATAAACGGCCGTATCTTTTTTTCACGCTAACTTAGAAGTTTGATTTTTTCACAGCTTCAAGGGTCTGTAAACCGAAATATATGGTTTTAATTTCAACTTGAGAACTCCTCGCGCTCCCGAGATAAAGGGTTTTGACAGACAGACGGACGAATGGGCAACAAAGTAATCCTATAAGGGTTCCGTTTTTTTCTTTTCAGGTACGGAACCCTAAAAACAAGACTTCAGAGTGGTTTGAACCCAGGTGGTTTAAATTGTGGGCTAGACTCGTTAACCGCTGTTTGGTAAAATATGCTACATACTCGTATTACGCGGAATTGCAACGTGACAGAAACTAACAAAAAAGAGAAAGATTACAGCTATCCCATGGGAAATATTTCATAAATCGGAATAAAAAGTAGCCTATATACGAATATGTTAATCAAGGTCCTAATATATCTACCTGCTAAATTTCATCTAAACCCCTTCAGCGGTTCTGGAGTGATTTAATAACAAAAATCCATCCATGTAGTTCTACTAATATTATAAATGTGAAAATTTGAATGGAAATATAGGTGGTCCAGACGGTATTCCAGCCGTAATTCTAAAGAACTGTGCTCCTCCTCTCTATCGAAACCGGTAAAGTTCCAAAGTCTTGGAAGCTTGCCAACGTGCAGCCCGTGCCTAAAAAAGGTAGTCGTGCTGACCCATCCAACTATCGACCTATTGCAATCACCTCCATACTCTGTAAGATTATGGAGCGTGTATTGAACACCCGCCTCTTAGCATACCTAGAAGACAATGACCTCCTGAGTGATCGTCAGTATGGCTTTTGCCGGCACCGGTCAACGGGAGATCTTCTAGTGTATGCTACGCATGTATGGGGTGAAGCCATAGAGAAGCACGATGAAGCTTTTGCCGTATCTCTCGATGTCTCTAAGGCATTTGATAGGGTCTAGCATGCTAGCCTTATTGGTAAGCTTCCTTCCTATGGAATACCTACTGGTTTGTGCAACTGGATATCTGACTTCCTGAGGGAACGGTTCATTCGAGTGGTCGTCGATGGCTGCTCGTCTGACCTATTGGCTATTGATGCCGGGGTACA
Organism: Coleophora flavipennella; assembly: GCA_947284805.1. Lineage (NCBI taxonomy): Eukaryota > Metazoa > Arthropoda > Insecta > Lepidoptera > Coleophoridae > Coleophora > Coleophora flavipennella. Next base: position 11,890,327 of record OX369303.1, on the reverse strand, counting down.
TCAGAACTCAGTTCTCTCCGCAACTTTGTTTTTGCTGCACATAAACGATCTGCTGAAACCTGGTATATTTGGGTATGCAGACGACAACACGGTTGCGGAGAGATACCTGTCTAGTGCTCGAGCTATGGGTCCGGATATACTATCTCAGAGAGAGGCCATGATTAAGCGCGTGAACCTAACACTCAAGGCAGTCTCTGACTGGGGCGATGTCAATCTTGTTAGGTTTAATGCCTCTTAAACGCAGCCGTGTCTATTCACTGCAAAAAGGAGTCCTACTCCTACTTTCCGAGATGAATCTATCCAGATCTCCGACCATCTTGAGCTCCTTGGCGTTGATTTAACACCCGATCTGAACTTCGGGAGATACATTGAATCCAAGGCAAAGACGGCTGCCAAAAAGCTTGGTATCCTCTCGAAGGTGAGACTTTACTTCACACCAGAGCAGCTTCTATTATTATACCAAGCTCAAGTTCAGTCATGTATGGAAAACTGCTCTCACTTATGGGACGGATCGGCTCGTTACCAGCTAGATGCCTTGGATTCTATCGGCCGAAGCACTAGAAGACTCATAGGCGACGAGGAACTTGTATCAAACAGGCTCCAAAGCCTCGATCATCACCGCAAAGTCGCCTATTTATCGGTGTTCTACAAGATTCATTTCGGAGTGTGCCCTGGACCTTCACGACCTCATTCCCCCCTCATTCGGACGACCAGGCGCGGAGAGCGGTTCCACCCCTTTGTCGTCAATGTTCCACCTTTTCGCACGAAGCGTTTTGCTTCTTCCTTCATCAACGGCCCACGGCGTCTGTATTCCCCGATTCGTATAATTTAGGAATATTCAAGACGAGAGTGATTAGGCACTATTTGAGCTTGCGTGTTACATCCTCGACTGCATCGGCACTTACCATAAGGTGAGGTGCAGCCAAACGCAATAATTTTTTTAATTAAAAAAAAGTCCTAGAAACAACACGCCAGAGTGAAATTGGAGCTAGATTGTCTTTATGTCTATTAGATATTATTTTGAAAGTAATGTAGTTACTTTCAAGGATTCAGCTCGAGTTTACGTAAAACTGGAGCGGTGATCTTAAATGTCAAACGTTTGCCGAAAACAACCTCAAGAGTCGAGTACTCGTACAAGGAATATTTGTTACATACAACATCGTACGATATTAGTACTAACATACAGTATGGACACTCCCTGCCGCTCTCTAGATTGCGACCTCACCCCCTCGTCACCCAGTTTGATACAGAGTGGTTACAGTTTGGTTGTCGAACGTATAGGATTTCGCCGCCATTTTTTTTGTTCCGTCATTCCTTTTTTGAAATGTCGTTTCTGGCCCGTTGTATGAAGTGTCCGGGGTGTGGTACGAGTATGTACGGAGAGGTATTTTGTTCCATTGGTAGTGGAGGTACTCTCTTTGGGAGCCTGTCTCGCCTCTTCACCAGTTTTTGAATGGTTAATTTAGCTATACTCCGTATGATTATACACATATGATTCATATAGTTATTTTTGCTTTATAGATTATAATATAGATAATTTACATTTTCGGCATCATCGTAGCTTACCATCAGGTGAGATGATGCCAAGGGCTTACGAATTGTAAGTTAAAAAAATAATTCAAACGACAGGTTTTTCAACTACTTATACTAAATCGATTCTTTTGAAACTTTGCACACATATGCTGCACATATTGAGTTCTCGTGACAATACAATATTATAATTAGATTCACGAGGTTCTGATGATGGAGTCAGGAGCTGGACAGTGAAACTCCTCCATAGTTCCATCGAATTTGTATTCATTTGGTTAGTTTTGACGAGTTCTACACAGTATGCTTGGTGACGAGGGTTTATGACGGAATCAGGGTCTGGACAACGCTTCTCTGGCTTCACTTAGATGTCTTAAAAAATGTGTGCCCGTGTCGACAAGATCTCAGTCCCTCCTAACCCCAGTGCTTCAGTATGCTGATGTTTGTTACTGCGACGCTACCGAGGAGCTGCTGAACAAACTGGAATGCTTACAGAACGTGTGCATTAGATTCGTATTTGGTTTGAGGAAGTACGATCATGTCTCTAAGTTTCAAATTAAGCTGAAGTGGCTTCCTATCTGTCTACGAAGTAATATGCACACTCTCTCTTTGCTGTACATTGTATTATACAGTCCAGCGGCTCCTCCGTATCTGAAAGACAATTTTCAGCGTAAAGAGTCAATTCATGGCCGACACCCTCGACCGTGTAATGCACTTCTTCTGTCTCTTCCTGTACTTACTTTTAGAACTGACTTCCTCAGTCAATCTTTTATGGCTCACTGGAATCGACTACGGACCCGACTACCTGATACGATCCTTACATCTGAGTCCCTGTTTATTTTAAAGAAAAGACTGGGATCACTACTGCAAGCTGTGTAATTATTGTTTTTTTTTTGTGTGACTATTATTTATTATAAATGTATCTATGTAGGTATTATGTATATGTTACATGTGTTGACGTGTGAGATCACGTGAGTCGTTACAGAAAAAGTTCAAAGAAATTAATATTGTTACTGTTACTAGTCAATTCTGTTTTAAAAACATCGTGTACATTCGTAAGAATTTGCATTTATTTACTAAAAACAGTGATAGGCATAATTTTAATTTGAGAAACGTAAATAAAATAAATATAGCCTATTTGATACTGTGTAAGGTGAAAAAGTCATTTGTGGCATAAGATTGTACAATAAAATTCCAGAAAATGCAACTAGTCTGTCAGAGAATAAATTCAAGACCCATTTAAAAAAATGCTTATTATTTAAAAGGATATTATAAAATAATAGATTATGTAAATGAAAAAGACATATAATTATTTTGATTTTATAACAAATACCATTACCTGAGACTGTAATCTGAATCATGACATTATTTGTTAAAGACAGTAAGTTTTTTTTACTATTGAAAAGTGCGTGTAAATACCTATTTAAAATAAATATTTTTGATTTTGATTTGATTTATTTGTTAATTTGTATAATATTTGATTGTATCTTATATATTTATTTAATTTTTTTCGTAATTATCTTATTATTTTTTATCTGCAGCCACCCGCATTTAGCCTTTTTCCCTAAAAACTTCGTACGGTTACTTTAAGGTTGCCTTGAGAAATCTCTAAAATATATAAGTCATCTTTACACTGTACAATTCTAAGTTAAGTCTATATATTTTTTTCTGGTGTGCAAAAAAGGATATTACTACTGCTCATCAATCTAGGTCATCGATCAGGCTACAATGAGAGGTCTTTTGTTAAATTGGTAGTGGAAATTTTGGTACTTAACTCTCACTTGACTCTTGATCAGTTTAAGTACAAACTATCCTATATTCTTAAACATTTCAGATGGTGTTATGCAATATTTAAAATATGACAACCCTCATATTTATAGCTTTTATTAGCCTTAAAGTTTGGACCGATATATTGAATTAACTTTCCGCACAGGCAAGTGCGGCAGGCTCAGTCATTCACAATAATTCCTTAGTATCTTTTGATTTATTTTTTTCCTTGAACGTAATTTCTATTTCTTCTAAAGTTTTATTCCTCGTTTCTGGCAAGTACTTGAGCAGTATCACTGAACACACAAGTGATCCAACGGCGAAGTACAAAAAAGCTCCATGTGTTCCAAATTTAGTGAACATCCATGGAGCGATCTTGAAGGAGACAGCTCCAACAGTGTTTGAAGTAATACACTGCAAAATCGCCGCAAGAGTTCTTAAATCTAGGGGCAATATTTCACTAATCAACGAAGTGATCAGTATCATCGGCCCACAACTTATACTCAAAGAGAATGCTAGTAACAAGGATATTGACAAGTAAACATTCTCTTTGATCAAACCTAGTTTAATCATGTAAAGGTAAAATGATAGAAGAAACAAGAATAAGATAGCTAGGAATTCAGTGGAGAAGAACAACGATCTTCTTTTAGTATATCTGGAGACGACACACCCTACATACATGCCCAGCACAGTGATACCGTCGAGTATCAACATTCCCGTGTAAGCTACTGATTCATTGTCAGTTATTTTCTTTATAATATCTATTGCGTACATACTTATTACTAATTTTCCTGAAAACTGATACGTAATTGACAACAGGATACACAAACCCAATGGTTGGTAAAACTCAACAGTCAAAACTTTCTTGAAGTAGAATGGTAACCGTGTGAACACGCTGCCCCCCTCTTCCTTCCGCGACCGTTCGATCTGGCATTTAATCAGACATTCTAGTTCTCTCTCCGCACTCTCGTCAGTTCCTCTCAGCCACCTGTGCGCTGCTCGGCATTTTATGATTTTGCCTTTACTCGCCAACCAAAACGGCGACTCAGGGCAGATGGTCATCATCAAAGTGTTGTATGCGGCACACGCCATTCCAATGATGCCGATATTTTTCCAATGAAAGAAAGTACCGATTGCGTTTGCCAGCCACATCGCCCAAAAAGCTGTCGCAGATTTGATAGTCAAAAAGACACCTCTGTGTTTCGGCGAGACACATTCTGAAGCAATCATGAGACAAACATTCGTGGAACCTCCGAGTAAAGGTCCTTGTAGGATCTGCGCGAGGATTAACATATTAAAGGAGGAGGAGCAGTAGAAAAGGAGGAAGCTGGCGCAGGTGGCGACACATATGACCAGGTAGGGGAGTTTCCGGCCCAAGCACTCTCCCATCAGCCCGAACAGCAGTACGCACGGGATTGCGGAAAAGTTTCCCGTAGAAGCTGTAAAATGAAAATTATTTTTTTAGCCCGATTTTTTTTTTTTTTTTTTTATTTACTATTGGTAAACCCTTGACAACATCTCACCTGGTGGTAAGTGACGATGTTGCCGAAGATGGAAGCGGGCTTACCAAGATTCCCCAACGCAATGGGGAACTGGTTATCTTATCTTCATGCCGGAACACACCAATGATATCAACCTTGATGTTTGGCGGCAAGACTTAGATAAGATGGTGTTAGGGGCTTAGAACATGTTCTATCACCAACCAAACCGAGTCTTACAAATGACCCCGCCGGGATTCGAACCCACGACCTCCTGTGTGAAGCCAGTGAACTTTGCCTCTGAGCTACGGAGGCGGTTAAGATGACGTCCAATAATACGAGTATGCTTGGACTAAAACGCGGTGATATCAAAACGTACACCGCACAGTGCTGCACGGTGCAGCTTATCAGTTGAACATTTATATTGCATGTAGTCGTTAAAACGCAGTAGTATATTGTGATCTCCTATAAAAAGAATGATGTAACTTTTACCAAAAAGAGAAAGATAACGTTGTTCCTGTATTTAACCAGTTATGTAGTAATTTAGTATAATTTTTAGGGTGAATAATATCATTGCGTAATATTATAACTGCGTTTTAGTGAAGAAAGTCCAACGGGGATAAAAACTCTTTTGATCTTGTTCGTCTATAAAATAGAATTTAGAAATGATTGCGAGCTTTTGACAAGAGTGAAAACAATTAAGGAGTGTTGACCATCGGAATAGCTGTTTTCAGTATAAAATTATATACATATTTTAAAAGTTTAGTGATTCTTCTTGATATTTTCAAGACCTCCTATTTTTAACTGGGGTAAGTGATTTATGCTTAGAGAAAGCTATCCATTTTTATTTAGTGCCGTTGCGAACTAAATTTTTATTCATGGTTGTAGGGTCTTCCGCACGGCCCGAACAAATCGGCATACTACCACTATACCCTGGACTATTACTTACTACGCCGATCAGCAACTGCCTGCCGCTAACCCAAAGGGAAGTGGAATTTTTGTATATATCTAATTTAAGACCCATTGGAGTTGAGCGTTACTGGTGACCAAATACCATTACTGGTGATCAAGTATTACGACCTGCCCGCGCCTTTTTGTTGTCGCTAGTCACCAAGCATTACTACTGCCCGACAAGATTCTGCTGTCGTCCTCCAAGCACAAGTGCTGGCCTGCGTGTTCTCCTGTCTTCCGTTTACTATAATAATTTTGCGTTTGATTTAAAATTTATTAAGAGTATGGTACACCCAAAAGTTTTTTTACCTACAACGTTATGGTGTAATTCCGACACCCAATAATTAAATTCGATTTATTTTTTTAGGAATTTATTAGATCATTTTATACACCCGGGGGGACGATCGATCGTTACCTAACCCTTTTTTATATTTTAAAATTATGTAATGTGTTGTTTTTATATTTAGGTTATTTCCACGGTCATTCACTCTTCCCTTTAACGTATCCTCTGATTTATATCTTTACCCAAAAATTTATAATCTTATAAAATAAAAGTATTCCATATTACCCCAAAATTTATTTTCTTTCCGAAATTCATATTTAGGCAGGGAGTAAATATTCTACGTATCATGTAGCATCTCTAATATATTATTTAACCCCTTTTAAATCAAATTATGCTGCACTAGATAAAATAAGTAATAATTCCCAATTATATCAGTAGTTTTTTAGGGTGCCGTTCCTCTAAAGGAAGAAAAACCGGCCAAGTGCGACTTGGGGTCACTCAAACAGGGTTCCGCACCAAAACTTACTTACCAAACGTATACTTACCAACAGAAGAAGACCTCTCAGTACATACTTAGTTCTCGGTAAATAGGAGTCTACTTATTCTTCTGTACTTAAGGCTACAGACTACTCGAATTCATCTTTTTTGAGCTAAAGTGTAAAATGTGAATAATATATTATGTTCGCATATTGTTTTTTTTAATTGATTGCTTAGAGTGTTTTATATTGGGTTGGAATAGATCTGCGTGAGCTCGTCAATTTCCGCAAGACGTCCACTGCCTGGACAAGGGCCTCCCCCAAGGATTGTCACAAAGACCGGTCCTGCGCTGCTCTCATCTAGCGGCTTTCCGCGAACCTCACCAGGTCGTCGGTCCACAGTGAGAGGCCTGCCTACGCTACGTTTTCCGGTGTCAATTTACGTTCATGATTTCGTTTGTTGTTTTATATGTTTAATTTTTTTATTTTTTTTATTTACCAATTGCAAAACAAAATACAAAACAATTAATCATCATTAGTTAATATTATAATAAACAACCATTTTCCCGCGGCTTCACCCGCGTGGAAAACGTTTCTAAGATTGTCTTCGGGGGTGCGCAGTGCGCGATCCGCAAGCGATCCAGGTCCAAATCTGTCTTAACTACCAAATTTCATCCAGATCCGTTCTGCAGTTCAGGCAAGAAAGGGTAACAAACTTTCACATTATAATATTAGTATGACAGGATGATTTTGTCTGTTCATTTTTGTTTCACTTTAGTGTTTCTAACTACTAGTTATTTTCAATATGGCCGATGATCATGTAAGATTAAGATTCTAACAAAGCATACCTACAGGAGCCAAGTTAGATATTTAAAAAATTACAGAGATCTAAATGAGTTAGGTACCAAGTTCTATAGTGGTCTGTCTAATCAGAGCTGCGGCACTTCAAATTGAAATATTTCTCTTGGACTTCTCCAAATATTAGAGAATAAACAACGGTTTCCAGTTGTTTAAAAGAAAATATGTAATGTCCGGTGCTACTTAATGGTGTATTTTGGCAAATTTTCGCTTTTCAATTATTTCTATATTAGAGTTTATTTTAAAAAATAAGCTTTGCTTGCTTGGCGGCTTGACTATTTAAACTTGCCAAATTACACCATTTAAGTAGAACAAAACATAAAAGTTTTTTTTTCAACGCAACTCAGATACGCCTACCGAGCGTTATGATACGCAAAATTTATATTTCTTATACTAAAAAAATTTAAGCTTGTAGACCGGTAACAAATCACTTGAAATCACATGCAAAGAATTGCATGATTATTATTATTTTAGAAAAAAATAGTAATTTTAGTAGAAAGTGGGTAAAACTGAAAACCGTTGTTCATTCTCTAATATTTGGAGAAGTATAAGATAAATATTTCAATTTGAAGTGCTGTTAGCTCTGATAAGGAACCACCATAGAACATGGTACCTATATACCCAATTAGATCTCTGTAAGTTTTTTTGTATCTAACTTGGCTCCCTTTCTCATTTATTTTTAGTTAGGATTTAATTATTTTTTGTAAAGTTATTATATTTACTTCCTCTACTCAAGTAATAGACATTAATATTATATTTTTGGTGGTACGAAACCCTCAATAGTCATTGCACAAGCCCGACTCGCACTTGGCCGTTTTTTTTTTTTATACGCTCAATAGTAGTGGTGGTAAGGAACCCTAAGTTTGCGATTCCGACACACACTTGGCCAGTTTGTCGTTTTCCTTTGTTTACGCCCAAATACCTAAACGCCAAGCAAGTTTCTAAGTCACCTGGAGGTGGTCTATAATTTTGATGAGCAGTAGTTTTATTTTATAATTATTAAAAATTTGAGTGCGTTTGACTACATCTCAGTTGAGGGTAGGTGAGGAAGAACGTAGTGGTACTCGTAAAGAACCCGAATGTCATAAGGCTCACTCGAACTTGGCCGGTTTTTCTCTGATATTAGTATTTTTTTATATTTTTTATTAGTATTTTATCTGTTATTCAGACAAGTCACTAGGTTGGTAATTTGTATCACTACTACCAAGTGTTCCTACGTTACAAGTGTTCCTTTCCATGAAATCTTTTTTATCAAATTACGTTAAAGGCATTGAATGTAAGATAGAGCGAGTGTTAGTGTGAGACAATAATTATGAGCAATAATGAAGTGGTGGCTCACAGATCCAGGACGCAGCCTCGTCGTCGATAACGGTGCCGTTCCCGAGCGGCTGGTCGTGGCGCCGCAGTTGCGCGACCAGCACGGGGCACGCGCCGTAGAACAGCCCTATCTGGAAGTAGGACGCCCAGATGCAGCTCGACACGGCCACCTGCAGGGAAACACTTCATGTACTCCGGGTGACGCTGTAGCGACCGCGCCATTCTTTTGTTTTGGGACCAAAATCGATCCCATTCAAACAAAGGTGATTTTGTAAGTGAAATATGTAAATTAAACAAAAAACAACTATGGGTGCTACCGAATAAGACACCTGTATCATAAAAACATACTTATCATATTAGCCGAAGGACGTCCACTGCTGGACATACTCGTAGGCCTCCCCCAAGGATTTCCGTGACGACCGGTTCTGCGCTGCCCGCATCCAGCGGCTTCCCGCACCCTTCACCAGGTCATCGGTCCACCGAGCACCGGAAAACGTAGCGTAGGCAGGCCTCCCACTCGTTGGAAAAACATACTAGTTAAAGGAAAATTCCGTATAGATTTGCAAATTGCGGTAACTCAGTTGTTTTTCACATAAAAATTGGCTGTTCTTTGTTTGTTTGTTTGTAAACTCTTTATTGTACAAGAAAATATACAATTATTGATACATACTACTTTGTTTGAGTCACTTGAAATAAACTTCAACTGTTTAAAAATTCGTCACATCAACATATTTCAATGTTTTAAGAAATAATTCATTGTTTGAACTTTACTTGGATGCAATTAAGTATTAGTTTATCACAAAAACTCGATAAAATATTTCTCACCCTATCCCCGTTACTAAGCAAAATCATACATGCCCTCTAGTACCATAGAAAAGTGAACCTAAAATCAAGTATTTTGTACATCTTTTCCCCTACGTGCATTTGATCTATTATAAATTAATATTTTAATGCGGTAGAATGTGCAGGGCGGTGAAACTGTCCAAGTTGGTCGTACGTGAGTAGCTGGGAGAGGCTCGCGTGTTTATTGTGAGACCACTAAGTTACCGATGACATCGTGAGATTTCTAGATATTTGATTATTTTATATAAATTGTATGTCTAATTATTAGTAAATTTTGATGCTATCATAATGTTTTTAGAATGTACATCTACTCAATTATCAAGTTGAAATATGTTTCATTTTTACAACTGCGTCACCACTACACTGCGTTACTGCCAGTATGAATGCAGTTAGTAACTGTACAAAAGTCCCAAAAAACTACCACTGAATCTATGGGTTTTAATGAAACATCAAAGTGTGAGGGTAGGTAAGAGCAATTTATTGAGCAAACATAAATTAGTCATTATAACAGTAAAACGCTTCGATACCGTGTTTTAAAAGGCCGGTAACGTCATCTATCAATTGATGGCTAAATTAAACATATTATAATAAAATTATAAAGCAGTGGCTTTAACATACCGCCCGCCATGGACCGTTTGTGACGAGTCCATAAAAGGAAACAACAATAATGAAATTCTACAAACATTTCAAAAGCAATGCATAATAACAAGTTCGCAACACAAAACTACTAATGATTCACTCGGCATTGGGTAAAATTATAAGTTTGGAAATAGGTCTTTTAAAAATTTGACCTTTGTACCTTAAACCTACCACGCGAGTGATGCGATCTGTACCTGGGTACTTCTCTACTTCAAGTTTGGTGCCAATTACTTCACCTTTGGCATAATTTATTTGAATATTATGCAACCATCTTGGTCCCTGTTTCCAAAGCAGATTTTCAGCACACTCAGCAGGTGGAAGACCTCTGGATGCGCAATCTGCGGGATTGTCCTGACTTCGGACATGAGACCATTGATTCCCGTCCATGGAGGTGAGAATGTCGGAGACCCTATTCGCGACAAGCGTTTTCCGCCTGCTAGGGTGACTGCTTAACCACGCAAGCACAATTGTCGAGTCAGTCCATGCATGAACGTTCGACTTCTCAACATTCAGGAGAGCAGCGACTTCACTGAGCAGTTTAGCCAATAAAGAGGCTCCACATAACTCTAAGCGAGGTATTGATACCTGTTTGATGGGTGCGACTCTTGTCTTTGAGGTGACTAAAGACACATGAATATTTTTGTCCTTGTCAATTAGCCGTGCGTAAACCACTGCAGCAAAGGCTGCGTTAGACGCGTCCGAAAAGCCATGTAGCTCTAGACATTGGTCGTCTCTATTAACCTTAATCCATCGGGGAATGATGAATTTTTCCAAGTGTATCAGATCGTTTCTGAAACTTAGCCAATCTTGTAGCAGACCGGATGGTAGCGGATCATCCCAACCAATGCCTAACAGCCACAGTCTCTGAATGAATATTTTAGCAGAGACAATCGCAGGCGCTAACCAGCTAACGATTGGGTCAAACAACTTCGCGATGTCTGAGATGACCTTTCTTTTGGTTACTAAACCAGATTGCGGATGCAAATTAACTTTAAATCGAAAGTCATCCGTCTCCCGATTCCAAGTGAGACCGAGAATTTTCATGACCTCGTCAGTCTTTAGGTTCATGTTTTGGTCTGAGTTCGAAACATTGTTGATGAGCTTGAGCAATTCTTCGCTGTTACTCGACCATTTATGGATAGGAAAACCGCCTCGATCTAACATTTTAGTCATCTGTTCGACAACTTGTACACCTTCCGCAACCGAATGACAACCAGTCATTAAATCATCAACGTAGAAGTCGTTGAGAACCCTGTCTGCAGCAAGTGGAAACTCGTCACCTTCGTCATGCGCTACTTGTTGAAGTGCACGTACAGCAAGATGTGGAGCTGCTGATGTTCCAAATGTGACGCGGAGTAGCCTGAAGTGCTTCAGGTCTTCGCCTGGATTATCGCGCCACAGAATTCTTTGGAAGTCAGCATCCTCGTCAGTTACCTTGGTCTGACGGTACATCTTCACGATGTCTGCGACTAGCGAGATGGGATAGCAGCGCCACCTCATCACTAAATGTCGCAGTTTGGGCTGAATCCTTGGGCCTATCATTAAGTCGCTATTTAAGGAAGCCCCATTCGTTCCTTTACAGGAAGCATCAAACACCACTCTCACCTTTGTCGAGTCCTTGTCTTCACGGACGACAGCATGATGAGGGAGGTAGACTGCGTCTGTTTTGGATTTATCCACACAGGTCTCCATGTGACCCATGGCCAGGTACTCATTAATCACCTTTGAGTATTCGACCTTGAGTGTGGGGTTATTCAACAAACGCTTCTCCAAATACAGGAACCGCTTGCGTGCAATATCCTGGGATCCACTATACTTGCACGCTGGGTCCGTATTTTTGAACGGAAGTTTGACGACATATCGACCAAACTCGTCTCTTTTAGTTGTCTTTGAGAACAATTCTTCACAAAGATTCTCTTCTACCGTTAAAATACCCTTGCTTGTTACCGGCTCCGATTCCATCTCCCAGAACCTTTTTAAAAGTAAGTCGTCGTTGACCTCGTTCAAAGTGACCGAATTACACTTGAGTTGACTGGCAATTTGAGTGGTTGAAGTGTCTTTCTCGACGACTCCAGACAAAATCCACCCAAGCCTAGTCTGCTGAGCTAAGAGGGAACCATTCCCACAATGAATGAGACCAGTCATCATGATTTTTCCATACACTTCAGCACCTAACAACAAATCGATGCAGCCTGGCTGATTGAATGTTGGATCAGCGAGCTTTAGTGTGGGCAAAGCAGTAATTTGAGAAGGATCAACGACGATCTTGCTACTAGGCATCACTGATGTAATTTTTTCCAAGACATGTGCCTTCACACACAGGGAGAAAGAAGGATCATTACGCGAAGTAATGAGCAAGTTCACCGACGAACTAGAATTGATTGAACCCGAGCTGCCTACTCCAGAAACTGAAACAGTTTCTTTAACTCTTTTGAGGCCAAGTAGTTGAGCTGCAGATTCAGTAATAAATGATGCTTGAGATCCCTGATCTAACAAAGATCTCAACACACTACCCGAACTGTCATTGGTTTGTGCACTGACATTTACCAAGGCAGTAGCTAATAAAACTGTGCTGCGAGAAGTAGAGAAGCACGATGTGACAATCCTAGAGCTTTCTACTTCTTCAGCCTCGACCAACTCTTTCGGCGTACTCACAACTGCGACAAATTTGCTTGGTTCGTGAGATGGCCCTGGTTTACCTACCGGTGGTGTCTTGGGATGAAGCAGCGTGTGATGTCGCTTTTTACATAAACGGCAAGTTGTCGACACCGTACATCCGTACACTGAATGCCCTGAGCTTAGGCAGTTATAGCATAAATGATTATTTTGCACAAATTGACGCCTTGCATCAATATTTTCCCTAAGAAACTTTTTACAATTGTTCAGTTTGTGAGTCTCTGAACAGAAACTGCAAACTGGTTCTACTGCTGTGACTGTGTGTGAGTGTTTTGTGGTGTGTGTATTGTCTTTTTCTGTCAACTTATACTCTAGGGATCTGAAACGCGTCTCTAAAAATTCTTCAAATTCCCTATACTGAGGTAAATCATGATCCGATTCGCTCATTTTAGCCTCCCATTTTGCCCTTGATTGTGGATCAAGTTTCTGACTCATGGTGTAGATGAGGATAAAGTCCCATGACGACGTGTTCACACCCAAGTTGCGTAAAGCTTGTAGACATTCGCTTGTTGTGTCAAGCAAACACCTAAGAGAAACTGCAGACTCATGAGACAAATTCTTCTGAGTCATCATTCGCTTGATAATAGAGTTTGCCATAGACCTTTTGTTCTCGTAGCGAGAGACCAATCGGTTCCAACAAATTTGATAATTGTCTGCAGTAATAGCAATGTTTCTAACCAAAGCTGCAGCTTCACCGACGAGAGAACCCTTCAAATAATGTAACTTCCGAACATCATCTAGAGAATCGTTACGATCAATTATAGACTTAAACATATCCTTATAATTCGCCCAATCCGAATAATTTCCTGAAAAATTCGGTAAAACTATTTCAGGTAATTTTACTGACATTCGTTTTGTGTTTTCAGAATTAGTTTTAGTTTGTTGCTCATTTTTAGGTTTAAGTTTGTACATATTTTCTTTCAACATTGACTTGTATAAAAAATATTCCTCTTCTGTACTTTCATAAACATTTGCAATAGAGTAATTAGTCTCTGCATAGTCAGCTTGTTTCATTTCACACACAATTTTATGGTGCGTGTTTTGAAAGGTTGTCCATTGAAAATCTAGACTTTCCAACCTTGTTTCTATATAACTAAGAGTTATACGATCTTTCGGAGACTTTTTAAAATTAACTAAACCTCTAGAAATTGTATTTGCAAGATCTTCTTGCATTTTAATATTATTATTTTCAGCCATGTTTATGATTAAATTCAGTCAAAACTAATACAAAACTATCATAAGTTATATACTAACTATTTAACGCTCAAAGACTAAAAGTTCTTAATCATAAGTTTAAATAACACAAGTCCAATGTAGTGTAAAATTCAACGAAATTTTCTAAGTCTTTAACACTAATTCCACTTGGGTCCAAAATCAGGCATAGGTTCCCCGTCGGTTCACTTTTCGTCGAATTATTCTAAGTCTCTAATCCATACTAAATTTTATTGAAATTTTTTTAAGTCCACAAATTACCTAAAATTTACTAAGTTAATTCTCCTTTAGCAATAAGGTTGAAATTGTACTCACAGTTTTTTCTTGCACTGCACACACACACACACACACGTCATTAATTAAATTTCCATACGTCACGATGCTGATGACGTTGACGTCGACCGTATGACGTAGCACGCTGATACCGAAGCTGAACCTCACGTCGCAGGGTGTTTGAGGGGGTGCTCTCCCCGCTCAAATGCTGTCCGTGCTATGCCCAGCTGGTAGTACTCCGTCAGTTGGCTCGTTGATGGTAGGGTCACCGCGGGGGTGCTCCTGTCCCGTTTTCCTTCACCTTGGTCCACGCCTCGGACCTCCAATGCAGGGCATGAGGGGGTGCTCCCCTCCCGCTGCTTTCTTCCCTCCTCGAGGAAAAAGGGTTGCGCTAGACAGCGATCCACTGTCTGGGCTCAGCGCTGGATGGACGTACTAGCCGACTTCCTTGCCTATCCGGCTCGAAGGACCATGTACAAAAGTCCCAAAAACTACCACTTAATCTATGAGTTTGAATGAAACGCCAAAGTGTGAGGGTAGGTAAGAGCAATTTATTGAGCAAACATAAATTAGTCATTATAACAGTAAAACGCTTCGATACCGTGTTTTAAAAGGCCGGTAACGTCATCTATCAATTGATGGCTAAATTAAACATAATATAATAAAATTATAAAGCAGTGGCTTTAACAGTAACGAAGTTGTAGCTTTAGTAATGCAGTTGTTTTTCTTACATTTAATGACATAAAATATGGTATTATTTTTTTTACAGTGTAATACTTTAAACACAAAGGCTTCGACACCGGCTAAAAATATAATATCAATCATAAATTTAATCAGGTTCCTCGTTGGACATAAAATTTAGAGCTAATTAAGATTGAACAAAAAACTGTAAAAGTATTATCACTTACTCCGCTGGCTCAGCGACCCGAAGTGGATCACGTATTATCACATCAATTATAATTTATTCAACATATTTGACGCTATGACTAAAACGTTGAGCATAAATTATCATTATTCGAAATCATTATTAGCATTTGGTAAAAGTTTCGAATTATTTATAAAAGAAATAATAAGGTAAGATTATTTGTGATTTACAAGCGTCGGTGGCTCAACCGGTAACGACTCGGTCGTCCTAACCAGAGGTGCCGGGTTCAAATCCGGACGACCAATGTACCAATGAGTTTTTCGAAACTTACGTACATATACTCTCCGATTGCTTTAACGGTGAAGGAAAACATCTTAAGGAAACCTGCACAATATACCTGCGAAGAAACTCGAAGGTTGTGTGTGAAGTCGACCAACCCGCTCTGGGCCCGCGTGGTCGACTAAGGACCGATCGCCCTAATTCAGGGTAGGCTCGAGCCCCTCGGTGGGGACGTATATGAGCTGACATGATGATCATTTTTGATTTGTCAGTATAAGATTATTTTCTACTGTCGTTAGTTTATATGTGATATGTTTCAGAACTGAACTGAATGTTCCTAACAATTGAACCTGACTTTGTGAGTGAGCAACGCAGTTGTTAATTTTGTCGCATTTAAAATAAATTTCAATAAATTAAAGAAGAAGCAAGTAAACCAAATGTCTGTAAAGTTTACTATAGAACACTACTAATGAACACAAATCAACATTAATTAAAAGTTAGTAAATACTTCACAAAATTTTCAGTTCTTCTTAAAATGTTTTCCAAATAGGACCTAAAAGAAGAGAATGACCCGACCAAGGTAACCGCGACGAGTGTTGTGTCCATAAGAATGTTCGTGTCGGCTAATTATTATAATTTCTTATAAGGCGGCTTCAATCGTCTCATAATGCTTGTCGTTATAACTGTGGAAAAGGCTAAGCGCACCTATCAGTTACATATTTTATACATGATTGCCCTTAGACTTCATTTTTAGGTTCCGTACAAAAAAACGAAACCTTATAGGATCACACGTGCGTCTCTCTGTCTGTCCAAGCCAATTTGCTCCGAATCTACTGGACCAAATCTGATGAAATTTGGTAGGATGCTGTAATCTTAGGACCTAAACACAGACGTGCAAAGTAAATATTTTTTTTTAAATAAAAGTTATTTTCGGGGGACAAATTAGGAAATTTAAAAAAAAGAAGTTTTAGAAACCTTATTGTGTCATATATTAAATAAAAGGGCTCGTTCTCAAAATCTTAAATATGTTTTTGTTTATATTGTAAAATAAATAGTTTTGATTTTATTCATGAAAGAAGACGAAAATTGACCATGTTCTCCAAAACTACCGAGCCTATAATAAAAAAAAATATATAAAATATAGTTCATGCTTGTAGATTACAGGAAAACCTATAAGAATTCTATCCATTGAAAAAAAAGTGGTAAACTCAATGTAATACGTTCACCTACGGAAAATAGTTCTAGTCATAATAGAAAATAGTCTATCGGTGTTCAACAGGATTCATTTCGGAAAGTGTGTCCTGGAGCTTCACGACCTCATTCGGGGAATTTCTTCATTTCATCATCGAACGACCCGGTATACGGAGGGCGATTCCACCCCTTTGTCGTTAATGTTCCACCTTTACGCACGAAGCGTTTTGCTTCTTCGTTCATTATGCGAACGGGCAAGGAGTGGAATTCCCTGCCGGTTTCTGAATTCCCCTATTCGTATAATTAAGAATCTTCAAGACGAGAGTGAATAGGCACTTTTTGAACTTGCGTGTTACATTCCCGGCTGCATCGGCACTTACCATCACGTGAGGTGCAGCCAAACGCACTAAAATTTTTATTTTAAAAAAAGAAGTTCACTCAAACACCACTAGATTGCGCTAGTAGTAGTTAACTGTATGGAGTACTGCTCTCACTTGTGGGACGGATCGGCTCGTTACCAGCTGTTTGCCTTAGATTCTATCGACCGACGCGCTAGGAGACTCATTGGCGAAGAGGAACTTGTATCAAACAGGCTCCAAAGCCTCGAGCATCACCACAAAGTCGTCTGTCTATTCTACAGGATTCATTTCGGAGAGCGTGTCCTGGAGCTTCACGACCTCTTTCCCCCTGTCCATTTCATCATCGGACGACCAGGTGCGGAGGGCGGTTCCACCCCTTTGTCGCCAATGTTCCACACTTTATACACGAAGTGTTTTGCTTCTTCGTTCATCATGCAAACGGCCAAGGGGTGGAATTCCCTTCCAGCGTCTGTATTCCCCGATTCGTAAAATTTAGGAATCTTCAAGACAAGAGTGAAGAGGCACTTTTTGAGCTCGCGTGTTACATCCTCGGCTGCATCGACACTTACCATCAGGTGAGGTGCAGCCAAACGCACTCAAATTTTTAATAATAATAAAAAAACTCGCATCTTACTGTGAGGATTTCAAAAGTGATATTTTGTATTTGACTTTGGTATTGTACGGAACCCTCTCCACGCGAGTTCAACTCGCACTTGGCCGGTTTTATTCTATTTTTTCAGGGTTTGCACTACAATCACATCACGTTTGATGCAAATGCTGGCTCATGAAGCAATCGTTCTATAGTATAAATGAATTTAAAGCGTTATAGCTTTTACATATTATTATTTTACATGACATTGTTATGGTTTTTGACATTGTAAATTATTATCATGTGTAATGCCATTAATTTACTTACTGACGTGTAGTTCCATTAAGATTATTGACATTCTTAATTATTGTTATCTATTTTATTTTATCCGTTATAAAGTATTTTTAAAATGTGACTTTGACCTGTAATTTACAAATTTTGAATAAATGGATTATGCATGATGGATTATTTATTTAATAATTCATCGTATACCAAAAAGGTACAAATAAACATTAAACAGGATAAAAGCCTACAAAAGGTACACTCACTTACCTAGCTATATTGGTACTGCCGGGCATAGTTAGGAAACATGCATACCTGTCTGACGAGAGGTCGCCGTGTCCATCCCACCGTGCTGCTCGTGTTGTCGCCGACCTCCTCGTATCCACATTCATGCATGGCGTTCAACTAAATGGCACAAAAACTTAACGCCACGAGTACTTCCTCGTGCCACCAAGGTGAACTCTGGCGAGTCTGGCAAACTCCGAGACAATGTTTACTCATTTAGTAATATACTGATTGGCGTAAGTCGTTAATAAACAGGTGTTTCGGTGAATAGGAGCTGAGCTCAGTGAGCGTGCTCGTCGCATTGTGTCGACTGTTGAGTTCCTGCAGCGCGGCGCCGCGGGCGGTGGTGGCGGTAGCACCCGGAACTGTAAATGTAAATCATTTTCAATTTCAAAATGTTCATTAAAAGTACTCGTTGGTGCTCACTCGTAGTTACACTTTTCCTGCATAGTATTAATAGCATTACATAACGTCATCATCATTATATCAGCCGGAAATCGTCCACTGCTGGACAAAGGCCTCCCCCAAGGATTTCCACGACGACCGGTCCTGCGCTGCCCACATCCATCGGCTTCCCGCGATCTTCACCAGGTCGTCGGTCCACCGCGTGGGAGGCCTGCCTACGCTACGTTTTCCGGTGTGCGATCGCCACTCGAGAACTTTACTGCCCCATCTGCCATCTGTTCTACGAGCTATGCGCCCTGCCCACTGCCACTTCAGTTTAGCGACTTTGTGAGCTATGTCGGTTACTTTAGTTCTCCTGCGGATCTCCTCGTTTCTGATTCAATCACGCAGAGAAACTCCGAGCATAGCACGCTCCATTGCCCTTCACAAATTAGGGTTCTCTAGACGATCTGGCCAAACGTTTAATCGTATTTTAAAATGCAATAAAATCAAGTATAGTTTACATATTTCTTATAGGTAGATGGTAGTAGGTTGTATGTTGTATGTACGCATACGCGTATTTATAGATAGGTTTAGATATAGAATATATATATATATATATATATAATATATATATATATATATATATCTATATATATCTATATATCATTACAGCTCATATACGTCCCCACCGAGGGGCTCGAGCCTACCCTGAATCAGGGCGATTAGGCCTTAGTCGACCACGCGGGCCCAGTGCGGGTTGGTCGACTTCACACACAACCTTCGAGTTTCTTCGCAGGCGTGTGCAGGTTTCCTCACGATGTTTTCCTTCACCGTTAAAGCAATCGGTAAGTATGTACATAAGTTTATTACGTTTATTAAGTTTAGTACGTAATATCTAAACCTATCTATAAATACGCGTATGCGTACATACAACATACAACCTACTACCATCTACCTATAAGAAATATGTAAACTATACTTGATTTTATTGCATTTTAAAATACGATTAAACGTTTGGCCAGATCGTCTAGAGAACCCTAATTTGTGATCGTAGTAACCCAGAATCTTTTTGAAGGTGAATAACAAGTTATTTTAAAGAGATTAATCCATTACGTTGTGTTTGGACGAACGATGTAGTCTAACCTATAATTTTGAAGTATTTCGCGGAACCCTAGTTTCCCTACTGAGATTGGTCCCTATTTTGGGCCCCCCCAAAATTTAGGAGGGTAGCTGGCCCCCAGTGCTCGGAATAACGTTATACATAACTGACTCTAGTAATACATTGTTTTGGTGATAAAAGGTATAAAGCTAATGCAAGGTAAGTGAACGAGCGATTTTAGCTCAAAACAGGTATTTAAAGCAAGGGTGAGCCACGCCAGCTACTATCTGCCTGCAAACCACTAATATACACAGGAGTCTACCCGTCTTCAAGTGTAATTTGATTAAGCTACACGACATTGTATAGTGTACTAAGCCGTGTACCACCCAAAATCCCAAAACTAGTGTATATAAAACGCTTGTGAGGCGCCTATTATACGTGTATAGTGTGAACTATGACTAGTCTTTACAGCCATAGCCTGTCCATCCCTATTCATCAGGTAGGTTTAATACCTTCGGATAGCAATTGATCGCGAATACATGTTAGCACTAGGTACTAAAACAAAGTAGATATTCCGCCTTGTACATTGCTTAACCTGAAAGCGGAGCACAACGGAATGTGAAGTAAGTAGGTAATCTACTAATATGTTTCTTAGACCTGGAACTGTGTCATACAGTTGTATATAACGGTATAAAGACCTACTGTCTATATAGCTAAGGCGAAATGGACACACTATCCACCGTGCCGCCGGCTCCAAAATAATTCATAGTGTTATAGGTCTGTCCTTAGATGTAACCGACCCAAGATAAAGGGTGTAAATAATGACAGTTCAGCAGGTTGGCTAAGCGCAAAGAACAACTAACCAACACAAGTCGCAACTCATTGTGACACCCACGTGAATCATAGTCGCAGCACCACAATTTAGTCAGAGCGAAAAGTCGTATAAGACAAATGTGTGGTCAGTTCCCGGCCCGCTCCATCAATAGAGTCTGTCACTACTAGTAGTATTCGTTAGTTTTGGTCGCGACAGGATCCGGCAGAACGCGGACACCGTGAACTTCCGTCCATAATCATCAAAAACCGTAGAATAGAATTAGTTTCTAAATCTAGCACATATTAACTGACCCTAGCTACGGTTACCACCAGGATGGGTCGGCTTACCTACATCATAATCGGTCTTACTATAATCACTCTAGTAGTAAGGCGCGAACGCCTAAACTATTTGTTTGTTTGCCTAAAACGTTCCTAAACGCTCGGTCCGATTCGGGTGAAATTCTGCCGAGGCATGCTTGTGATAAGCTACAGATAGGATCTACCTATCTATAATTACACTAGTATCAGAATTGGCGAAGCTCGAACGCCTAAATTTTGTTTGTTAGTCCATTACATTTATCCTACGAACGTGTGGACAGATTTAGCTGAAATTTGGAAAAATTAGGAGTTGTTCATATCTATGAACCACTAAACTACATAACTAGCCCATATTGCATGGAGCTTGGTAAACAGTCATCTCAGGTATGAAATAGGTCTTCCCGCGACAGCATAGCTCTGTACTATCCTGAATGAAATTAGTGAACTGAGTGGACCTCGTGTTCACGGAACCCTAAAACTTATGATACCGCGTGGCACTTGCAGTGAAGGCAGTTCGTAAATAAATAAAATATGGGAAATTAAGTGGATCCCACACCAATACATAATTTTAAATCTCGACTACCCACGTGGCCCCAATGATTTCATCATATCAGCCGCTTCTGGACAGGTATCATCTCTCCTCAGCTGTGGACTTTCCCACTTCCTGCGCATGTGGCTACAGCAATTATATCATCAGTCTCTGTTGGACGAATACCCCAGCAGTGGACAAACACTTCCCACATCCTACAAACGTTGCTACAGCAATCATATCATCAGTCTCTGTTGGACAAATACCCCAGCAGTGGACAAACACTTCCCACATCCTACAAACGTTGCTACAGCAATCATATCATCAGTCTCTGTTGGACAAATACCCCAGCAGTGGACAAACACTTCCCACATCCTACAAACGTTGCTACAGCTACCATATCATCAGTCTCTGTTGGACAGATACCCCAGCAGTGGACAGACACTTCCCACATCCTACAAACGTGGCTACAGCAATTATATCATCAGTCTCTGTTGGACAGATACCCCAGCAGTGGATAAACACTTCCCACATCCTACAAACGTTGCTACAGCAATCATATCATGTCACAACCAGTTGCATTGACGGATATTATCCCTCGTCCAACTATGGGCCTTCCTACTACCTATCCTAATCATATAGATATAAAACCCTGAAATAAATGCATTAAAACCTATTAAATATAGACTGGAAATTAACACACATTTAAATAATCTATGAAACCTGGAAACATAATTAATTAGTAATTACCTATAAATTTAAAGCAACTCAACACTCTTAAACACTCACGTGCCTCGTAGAACGAAGACTTCCTATTTCTGTATCATCTGACTTACTTAGCTGGCAGGTCATGGACACGGCCCATGTGTGGGGTCGTGGGGTAGCGTGGCGTCTTTGTAGTTGTTCTTTGAATACGTGTTTCTCCTCTGGTGGTCTGTTCGACTGAGTGCTTACGTCGGCGTGTCCGTGGTTATATAAGCTTTCACACAGATACAACCTCGGGCGGCGCGCGGGCAGACGCACGCACACACCTAGGGCCATCGCGTGATCCAAGCGACATCAGCCGCCCGACATCGAGGCGCCTGCGCGGGCGTCGGTTTCTGCCAGCACCCAGTCAGGGTGGCGCCTCTATCTCTTCGGCCTCAGTTTTGGCGGCAAACACTACTAGTTACCTTAGACAATCTGTTATAACGTGCGCACCGCGTGGTTCGAATGACGACCGACAAGGCGCCAGCCTGGCTTCTCGGAAATAATCCCTGAGCTAATTTGTTTAAACAACTGTCTATCTACTCGACTTGAGATTAATCCTCACCGGACTCAATAAAACCTAGTTATTTTTTGTTCAATAGACAATTCCCTTTTAGTCTATCAAGACTCACTGTAATACCTATAGATATTTATTTATACATATGAATCCGTTACACTACCGTAAGTCATCACTGGCAACACACACTGGTCAAAGACGTTAGTCTTGAGACACTGCGGTATTTGGGACGTGAAGATATTGCGAAGCTTCCCGAACGCTGCCCAGCCGAGTTGGATTGGTCGATTGATCTCTTTCTTGAAGTTAGACCTGCCTAGCTGGACTGTTTGTGCCAGGTATACATATTCGTCAACAACTTCCAGTGTAGAGTCTAAAACCTTTAGAGGGGTGGGTGCGACATGGACATTTAACATTATTTTCGTCTTGTCCATGTTCATTTTAAGACCCACTTGTTTAGAGACTTTACTAAGGCCATTGAGCACTGTGCTTAGGTCTTCCATAGTCTCAGCCATGACCACGATATCGTCAGCGAATCGGAGGTGGGATATGTACTCGCAGTTGATATTGATGCCGAGTCCACCCTGTTTTTATAAAACAAGCCTGTTTTTATAAATTGGTTTTATCTAAAAAGAGCTATCGAGTAAAAAGTTTAAATTTTAAAACTTTAAACGATTCTCCTGTAAAGTAGATATTTTGTCACTTGTTACGTTTTGCCTTTCAAGCGTCGATATGTTTGTTTTTAAATTTTTCACAAACTTTGACATCATGTAATGTAATTACTATTTTATGACCATTAGAAAGAGTGAATAAAATGCACCTATTTTAAAATAAACACTGAAATTTAAGTTTTCAAATCTAATTAATTTTTTTGTTGACTTTATCTTAGACAAGATAAGACTCTATCTTAGATAAGATAAAGATAAATACTTCTTATTGTACACACTAATTAAAAATAAACAAAATTTTTCACATTCATAATATTACGCATATTATAATAAATATAAAATAGAATTATAATTATCTATCTATATATAAAAAATCAATGGCCACATGTATGACAGAGCGTCACGTACTCCGTTGTCCGAATAAATCAATAAAAATGAAACCTCATCATTGAAAAGTCGCTTCTTTACGATTATATTATGTTTTTTTGAATTAAAAATTTGAGTGCGTTTGGCTGCATCTCACCTGATGGTAAGTGCCAATGCAGCCGAGGACGTAACACGCAAGCTCAAATAGTGCCTATTCACTCTCAAAACAACAAACAACAAATAACCTAGTTACGGTTTCAGTTAACTGCCTCAAGTATAAATAAATGTTAGCTGTGGATACTTATATTTAGTCTTTGTCTACCATAATGTTACTCAAGCAAATAGGTATCTTATGACG
Organism: Coleophora flavipennella; assembly: GCA_947284805.1. NCBI lineage: Eukaryota > Metazoa > Arthropoda > Insecta > Lepidoptera > Coleophoridae > Coleophora > Coleophora flavipennella. The sequence continues at coordinate 11,866,378 of OX369303.1, read as the reverse complement.
ATTATTGTTTATGTTGAACTTTAGAAATTCTTTAAAAATTTAAATATGGAAGTACAAAGTAATTTTATCCTTAGAAATTAAATGGATTGCTTGACATGTCTCCCTGCGACGACAGGCTCAGCCAGTGGTACTAATTCCTTTAAGTTTTTGGTTTATTTTTTACCTTAAACAAACTTTCTATTTCCTCCAAAGTTTTATTCCTGGTTTCCGGCAAAAACTTCAGCAACATCAACGCGATGAGCACGCACACACAAGCGATCCAACAGTGAAGTACGAGAATGCTCCGTGACTTCCAAAAGAAGAGAAAATATACGGAGCTAGCTTCAACGAGATGCCTCCAATGATATTTGCAGCCATGGATTGTAATATGACCGCAAACGTTCTCAACTCTAGTGGTAATATTTCACTAATCAGTGAAGTGACCAGTATCATCGGACCACAGCTTACACTCAAAGAGAACGACAGCTACATTGAAATCGACAAGTGTGCGTTCTCTTTAATTAAACCTAGATTTACAAGATAGAGGTAAAACGATAGAATGAATAATATTTATATTATATCTTTAGATAGCCGTAAATTCAGAAGAGAAAAACAACGATCTTCTTTTAGTATATCTGGAGACGACACACCCGACGTACATGCCCAGCACAGTGATACCGTCGAGTATCAACATTCCCGTGTAAGCTACTGATTCACAGTCAGTTATTTTCTTTAAAATGTCTATTGCATACATACTTAATATAAATTTACCTGAAAGGTGCTACGTCAGTACCAACAACGTACATAAACCTAGTGGCCTATAAAACTCTCTCGCCAATATTTTGTTAAAGTATAAAACTACTCTCCGATACAATGTGCTTCCTCCCTCGAGCTGCTGCGATCTGTCCATCTCAGATTTTATAAGACATTCCAGTTCTGTCTCCTCGCTCTCGTCAGTTCCTCTCAGCCATCTGTGCGCCTCGCGGCATTGCCTCATTCGTCCCTTACTAGCCAACCAATAAGGCGACTCGGGCATGAAGAGTATTAGTGTAGTGTTGTACGCCGCGCAAACCATTCCCAGTATGCAGATATTCTTCCAGTGAAAGAATGTGCCGATGGCGTCTGCCACCCACATGGCCCAGTAAACACTCGCGCATTTTATGGTCAGGAACACTCCTCTGTTCTTGGGTGAAACGTATTCTGAGACAATCAAGAGACAAACATTCATGCCGCCGCCGACTAAAGGGCCTTGCAGGAGCAGCGCGCAGAGCAGCGAGCGCATGGAGGTGGCGCTGTAGAGGACGGCGAAGCTGGCGCAGGTGGCGATACACATGAGGAGGTAGGAGAGCCTCCGCCCCAAGTATTCAGCCCAACGATCAAGATCCAAAGATCAACAGCCCGAGAAGAAACATATTTTTATATATAGCTTTCATATTTTTCCTAATATTTCAGCCTCTACGGGAAATTTCACACACATAATGGCTATCTTTTGTCATTTATTGGCATATTGGAGTTAGCACTTCCATATGCCAATAAAATGTCCGCATATTCCGCATTGGTAAATTGAGCCATTTTAAACCACAAGAAAGTCTTAACAAAACGTCTGATAATAACAAAAAGTGACAAACAACTAAAAAACTTAACAAAATCACAAACGTTAATAACGTTAACGTTTTTTTTTTGTTTTCGTTAATTTCACTTTGCTGTGTTTGTGATTTTGTTAAGTTTTTTTTTGTTTGTCACTTTTTGTTATTATCAGACGTTTTGTTAAGACTTTGTTGTGGTTTAAAATGGCTCAATTTACCAATGCGGAATATGCGGACATTTTATTGGCATATGGAAGTGCTAACTCCAATATGCCAATAAATGACAAAAGATAGCCATTATGTGTGTGCAAGAATGTAAAAAAACGTACCTGCTCTTTGTAACCGTCCCAACAGTAAGTATTTACATTATTTTGATACATTTCACAAAACATGTAACTAGTGGAATTTCGTCAACATGGTGCAATTGAGTAAAAAAAATTAACAACTCCGGTTACAAAAAAGATACCGAAACAAATTACATACCATTCAAAAGCCTAAGCTTTAGAGATGTTTTAAAAAAATCAGAAGCCTTCCAGCCCCATTATTATTTTTTTTAAATGCATCGCAAAGTTGAGTTTTAAATTTTTGTTCAACTTTTTTTTTAAGTTCGGGGGCCCACATTTTTGTTTTTAGCAATAACTTGAAACAAACATATTTTTTTATTGAGCCGACAATCTTATAAAAGTCTATTAAAAAAAAGATTTTGGAGCTAGCTTTAAAAAACAAAAAGTTACATGTGTTCAAAGGTATAAAAATGGCAAAATTTCTAAAAAAGGAAAAAAAATCCTGTAAAAAAAATTACAAGTCCTAGATTTTTTTAAATTCTCAAAATAGGTGGGAGGTAACCCCACCTATCCCCCATTTTCGTATTTTCAACCATCTGCCGAAGACCCTGTATATATATATATATATCTGTGGCATCTGGGAGAAACCTGTTAACTCCATTTTTGGCAAAATTTTGTTAGATACGGGTTTGATAAGTACAGAAAGCTCAGATTTTTTTGATCCAGACGTGATATCTCTACGTCCACGGGAAGCAGATGAAAAAAAATGGTGCACTCCTGTTAAATCCAAGATTTTTTGGTATAATCAAGATATATTATAATTATCATTAATATATCATAGTAACTTTTGATGCAAAACCTGATAACTAATATAACAAGTACATGAATGTTAATTCCAAGCTTTATGCCTATGGACTAAAACTTGTTAAGTCCCAGTTACCGCGTTTGTACCAAAAACATGAGATACCTACATGTTAAATGCAACTTATCAGATTTGGATTTATATTTCCAAATTGGTACAAAGCTGTTAAGTCCAATTTATCAGGTTCTTACCAGATACAGAAAAGAAACGTTATGAAATGAAACTGATATGTTCAACTTATCATGTTAAGACTACCTACGTTTATAATTTATTTGTTGATAAGTATAAAATATCATTATTGTACCATACAAAGTTTAGAAACAATGGGTATTTATCAGGAATTTAATCAGCTCATTTAGTTTAAAATAGTTATTTTGATACAACTAACGCCATCTATGAGCATGGATATGAACTTTCAAGTCAAAGAGAGGCACGCACGCGAAAGTATTTGCCAATAGAATCGTATTGTAACCACGTACAGTTCCAAAATTCACGCAACGCTATTGGTGGATTATTTGTTTTAAGATCGCTGATTTGTTTATTTTGTAGAATTTAAGAGTTGTTTTGGTGCGCTGTACTTTTCTCTATTGGTCTATTTAATTGTGATGTGCTGTGACTGCGTGTTCCTGAGGCGTGTTCGTTCTTTTTTAGTTTTGTCTTAGCTTGGTTTTGACCGGTGATTTCTATACAAAAAAGTTTTAATAGAAATGGATCGCCTAAAAAGAGCTCGTGGGCTCGTAAAAATGGCAAGAAAGAGGAAGAATTATTCTTCTGAAACAGAAAACAGTTCTGTAAAAAAAAAGAGTGTGGAAGGAAAGTCTAAATCCAAGATTGCTGGTTCCGCGCCATCTTCGTCTATAATGGCAAGTACTTACTACCTAGAGCTTTTACTTCCAAAAAACAACGAATCTTATCTTTTTTCTTACTTAATATTATATTTATTATATACGCGAAAGTATGGATGTTTGTAAGTTTGTTTGTTCCGCTTTCACGCCTAATCGGGAGATTGGATTTAGATGAAATTTAATAAGTAGATAGATTAAGCACTGGATTAACCCATATACATTTTTTACCTTGGGAAAAGGTTTCATTCCCACGGGAAAACCATGAAGCCGAAAAATTAACTAGTTATGATTAACAATATTTAATTCACAAAGCAATCTCATCACCATCATCATCATCATTTCCCTAGCCTAGCCTTATCCCGTATCTCTTGGGGTCGGCTACCTAATCTAGGGTATTAAACGAGGGTAATTGGTTTTATTATTATAATATGATGTTTTAGGGTCCAATTGGCAAGGATGTAGAAGTTCAAGAAATAACGATAATCATAGAACCTGAAAGTGACAGTGAAGTAATTGCAAGAAATGAACAAATTGTACCAGAAAAGGATGATGATACACTTAACAAAAAAATGGTAAGTTCTTACTTAATTTCTTATTTAATTTTATAAGACCTGTTATTTTGTTTGAATTATATGACCACCATCCATAACATTTTTAGGATTCCGTACCTAGTCGGACTTGTCTGTTCATCATCATCATCATCACAATTTTATTGGTCTTTCTCATTCATAAGTGTCATAGGCTATAGGTATTTAGGTATTCTTAAATCTTAAAATCCTGATGATGCAGGAGTACTTGACGCTTTAAACTGCAAGGTTTTTTTAGAATATTTTACTTTGTTAAACTGTTATGGATATCAAATAAAAGTGTTTTCACTAGATTAAATTTTAAGTTCCAACTCATTTCCGATGATATAATGGGAGTTATGGACTGTTCAATTGTTAATTAGACCAAGCAAAGGTATTTCCACCGAATTTCAATGGAAACCGCCCTATTTTATTTTAAAAAATTAAAATGCAGTCAGGTGTTTTATTTATTAAATTAATTTAAAAGCTTGTTTAAATTAAAGTTTTGTGTTTACGATGGGTATTAGGTAAAAATGTCTTTACTGAATTCATAATAATATAAGTTTCAGCTCCTAAGTGATGAATAAAAATAAGTATAAAATAAAATAGTTGATAGCTTTGTTTTAAGTTTATCAATGCATTTTTTTTATTCTAGGAGCAGAAAAAATCTTTGGGCGGAAAAGTATGTTATAAAATCATCAGTGTGGAAGAAATAATTGTTCCAAAACTTGACAAGGAGCAAAATAATGAAAAGGTAAAAAAAATTGAAGATTACAATGTTGAGCCAGATTTAAAAAAGAAAAATGGGCAAGACGTATTAGAAGTTGAGGCCAATAATGAGAATAAAACGGAATATATTAGTACTGGATTGGAAAAGATAGAACCAAAAAAAATCCTACAGGAAAAAAATCTTGAACAATATAAAAATAAAAACGATGATGGATGGATAGTAATAGAAGGTCAGAAAGGTAAGAACAGAAATGAAAACCTTACCACAGGATCAAATAACATAGAACCAATAAATATTCTTAAGAAAAAAAACGATGAGAATGATCTAAAGGAACAAGATATATCAGAAGTATTAGAAGTTGAAGCCAATAATGAGAATAAAACGGAAGATATTAGTACTGGATTGGAAAAGATAGAACCAGAAAAGATCCTACAGGAAAAAAATCTTGAACAATATAAAAATAAAAACGATGATGGATGGATAGTAATAGAAGGTCAGAAAGGTAAAAACAGTAATAATGAAAACCTTACCACTGAATCAAAAAACATAGAACCAATAAATATTCTTGAGAAAAAGCACGATGAGAATGATCTAAAGGAACAAGATATATCAGAAGTATTAGAAGATGAGGCTAATAAGGAGAATAATATAGAAGATCTTAGTACTGGATCAGAAAAAATAGGACCGAAAAATATTATACAGAAAAAAGTACTTGGTCAAGATCAAACTGATGATGATGATAGAGCAGAAGTGTTAGAAAATCAGAACAATGAAGACAGCAATAATGAAGATTTTAGTGCTGGATCAGATGATGAATGGACTCCAACCAATTCTAGACAAAATCGTAACCAAACGGAAGATACAACAGATTGCGAGGATGAAGAGGCTATTTTACCAGAAAATGGTGTAAAGAAAAAGAAAGGCGTAGGACCTTTTCAAAGAAAATTAAGACATGAACGTGCTATAAAACGCAAAAATGGAGAAGAATATACAACTGCAAAAGGCAAAATAGTACCTGCTCGTCATTTTGAGTTACTGTCTACCACCTGTAGAGAAAAATGTCACGAAAAAGTAAGTTGTCTTAACCGAACAAAAATTTATGAAGACTATAGAAATCTACCGGATCGAGAGACACAAAAGAGATACATAGCAAGCCTGATAAAAATTCGACCTAAAGACAGAATAAGAAACACGACAAATGTTAAGAATAGACAAATTACAGTCAAATACACACTAGAGGGAATAGACGGAAATATCTGTAAAAAATGTTTTTTAAAAGTCTTTGGTGAGACCAGAGGGTTTCTCGATGAAGCAGTAAAGAAGAAGCGAAAATCTGAGTCATTCATTATTATACAGGCAGATGAAAGGGGAAATTCATTACCAGGTAACAAAACATCTGCAGAAAATATACAGTTCATAAAAGACTTTATCAACAGCTTTCCAGCTTATGAAAGCCATTATTCGCGAAGGCATACCACAAAACGTTATTTAAGCTATGACTTAAATTTAACTACTCTGTATAAGCTGTACAAGGAAAAATTCTTAGAAAACAATTCAGGAACATTGAAAAAACCAGTAAGCATGACCGTGTTTCGGGAAGTGTTTATGTCACTAAATATAAGGTTTAAGAAACCATCTAATGACACGTGCAAGACGTGTGATGCCTTTGCATTAAAGTTGAAATCTTGTTCTGAAGAACAGAAACAACAAATAGAGACCGAAAAAAATGAACACCAAAGGAAAGCGGATTTTCACTATAAATCAAAAAAGGCCGAAAAAGAGTTAGCTCGAACAAGTTCAGGAAAGGTAGTTGTTGCTACTTTTGATCTTCAAAAATGTCTTGCTACTCCTCATTTATCTGCTAGCGTTTCATTTTATAAACGAAAATTATGGACGTTCAATTTGACAGTACGTAATACAACATCCAATAAGACATCTTGCTACATCTGGCATGAAGGTGTTGCACAAAGGGGTGCAGATGAAATAGCTTCCTGCTTGTACAAGTTTATACTAGATTTGCCTGATGAAGTCGAAACACTTATTTTGTATTCTGACACATGTCCGGGCCAAAACAGGAACAATATATTACCTGTTATGTTTTGTATTGCATTGGCTCAAAAATCTACCCTTAAAGAAATCCACCACAAGTTTCTCGTGCCAGGTCACACTCATTTAGAGTGTGACAGTGATCATGCGTTGATAGAAAGATTTGTTAAAAAGCACAACCCGAATATTGCAGTTCCTCAGGATTGGGTGAATGTTATAAAAATGACAAGCAAAAATTTCTCAGTCAAATTTATGACACAAACCGAATTTTACGGTTTTTCTAAACTACTGACTAAGAATTTTGTCAAAAAAAATATTGACACTTCAAAACAATCTTTTGCTTGGAATAGTATTTTCTGGCTAAAATTTGAAAAAAAATCAGCGGAAGTAAGTTTTAAGTATTCATTGGAGAAATCAGAGCCTTTTAGGACATTTTCAATGAATAGAAGAGGAAGGCAAAGTATTTTAGAAACATTACGCCCTGAACAGGCATATGTCGGAGGATTGGCGATTGAAAACAAAAAGTTTAAAGATTTAATGGATCTTATGCAATTCATTGATCCAGTATATCGCGATTTCTATACTAATTTGAACCAATCAGCTTCTGTTTTGGAAACCTACTCAGATAGCGAAGAAGATTATGATTAGTATCCAAATGAGTGATTCTTTTGTTTCGGTATTTATTTGATATGTGCCTTTATTTAAATTTTTCTTTGCATGTACACTCCTGTTAAGTCCATACTTTTATTAAAATTATCCATAAGAGTGATTCCATTGTGAAATTAACTTAGAATAAAAGAAATATAACAACAATAACGTAAAAATTGTTTTAATTAAATGAATAGCACTGAAATAATAATAATTATTATTTTGCTCATTTTGAGATAAGTCCATTCTACTGCAATTTTTTTTTTTGGTTAAAATCTGATAAGTCACATTATTTGCTAAACTACTGCGTCAATTTTGTAAACTGTACAAGAGAAAATATGTTTATTATATGATATTTCATTAAAGTATGACATAATTAATCAATATCTTATATCCGATTTTTAGCAGCCAATAATGTGTTAAATTGCTTCTTCTGAAAATTTAACTTTTTGGAGTTAACAGGTGTCTCCCAGATGCCACAGATATAAATATATGTATATGCATTTGTTAATAGAACATTTAGTATGGAAAATCTATGAACTTTTTTCAAATTCAACTGCTCACCTTAAGTTGGTCGACTTTTACTCCTAAACTAAAAAGGTCTACTTAGCCGTGATAATTTTCATTTTACTAACAAAATCAAATTGAAAATTAGCGTTTTAAATCTTAATATTTCAAAAAACCGATCTCTGAACCGAAAAATCGTTTTAGTAACTTAAAAACTGAAACCCTTAGAAGTTTTAGAAGACCTATTCCACGACACCCCACACGATAGGGTTCGCCAGAAAAGTCACCCCCTCTTTATATGTAGGGGGTACCAAAAAAATAGTGTGTGGTTTTATGAACCTTTTTTCACATTATACACATTTACAGAGGATAAAACGATCATAACGACCGTCACGCGACACACAGGCAAAAAAAATTGAGACAATGTAATAAAAGTTTCACTTTAAAAAAAAAATTTAACATTTTATTGTACATCTTTGTCGGCGTGATTACTATCTATACAATAACAGCTTTCTAGAAATACAAGTCTCTGAACTAAGCCGCGGACAGACGAATAGACAGACATGGCGAAACTATAAGGGTTCCTTGTTGACATCTGATCCCTAAAAAAATAAAAAGGGACTATTATATGTCAACTAGCAGTAGCCAGCAAACTATGTTCGGGTGGATAGCTGAAGATGATAAATTATGAAGATTATTAAAACTCATCATCACCGTCTTATCAGTCGAAAAACGTCCACTGCTGAATAAAGGCCTCCCCCAAGGATTTCCAGGACGACCGGTCCTGCGCTGCCCGCATCCAGCGGCTTCACACGATATTCACCGGGTAGTCGGTCCACCGCGTGGGAGGTCATCCTACGCTCCATTTTCTGGTGCGCGGTCACCACTCGAGAACTTTACTACCCCAACGGCCATCTGTTCTACGAGCTATGTGCCCTGCCCACTGCCAGTTTCTGTGAGCTATGTCGGTTACTTTAATTATCCTGCGGATCACCTCATTTCTGATTCGAACGCGTAGGGAAATTCCGAGCATAGCTCGCTCCGTTGCCCTTTGTGTGACTTTGAGCCTTCTTATGAGGCCCATAGTAAGCAACTATGTCTCGGTTCCGTATGTCATCACTGGCTACACACACTGGTCAAAGACTTTAGTCTTGAGACACTGCGGTATTTGGGACGTGAAGATATTGCGAAGCTTCCCGAACGCCGCCCAGCCGAGTTGGATTCGTCGATTGATCTCTTTCTTTAAGTTGAACCTGTTTGTCCCAGGTACACATATTCGACTACATTCGTCTCGAAGGCCGTGCTTCGCCCTCATAGCACTTTATAAATGTGAAAAAATGTTTGTTTGTTTGTTACCTTTTCACGCTTCAACATCTTCACTAATCTTGATGAAATTTGGCATGCCGTTAGACTGTGTCACGGGGAAGGATATAGGCTACTTTCAGGTATAGTCGAGTTTATTAATATATTGGCAGGGACATAGGTTCAAAACATTTTAATCGTCGAAATCCCTTAAAAATAGCATAGTCCGATGCAGTTCCTGAAAGAACTAAAAAATTGATTTCTTTAACATTGCAACGGAACAATGGATTATTGTGATTTTTTTGCACACAGATGGTTGAGGGGGTGGGAAATGACATATTTTGCAAATTAGCATATCCTGATATAGTACCCGAGCTCAGTACCCGAGGGATCTGGGAAAAACTCATGAAATAAAATTTCTCGGTATAATACTAGACCAACACTGTAATTGGAAATCTCATGTCCAATATGTATGCTCCAAATTAAGTAGATTTGTATACGCTCTTAGACAGTTAAGAAAGATTAACGGAGAAAAAACTGCACTAACTGCTTACCATGGATATGTTGCATCGGTTTTAAGATATGGCATCGTTCGGTGGGGCAACTCAACGGATGCAACTAATATATTTCTCACACAAAAGAAATGTGGAGCAATAAGTGGAGCAGGACCAATTGACACATGTCGTCCTCTTTTCAAGAAACACAACCTTCTAACGCTTACAAGCTTATACATTTTAGAAATAGGAACATTTGTAAAGAATCATCCGAATCTTTTTAAACATGCTGAACAGCATCCTAGGTTAAGAGACAGAGACCTTACGCGATTGTTAGTACCAAAATGCAAAAGCTCTGTATATGAGAGAAACTGTTATTTTATGTCAATTAAGGTTTATAATCACATACCTCGTGACTTCAGGGAGCTCCCACAAAAATATTTTAAAAACAAACTTTCTAGTTGGCTGACAGACAAATACTTTTATGACTTAAATGAATTTTTTAATAAATAATTTTATGAGAAGGTACTTATTAATTTTTTATTGACATTATAATTAGAATTATAAGTATTTTGTATGCCATTTGTTGGCGAAACACACTGTTCCATTTAACCATAATTTAAACTGTGTTTTTCCACAAATAAACTATTTCATTTCATTTCTCATTTCTACGCTCGCGCACGTCGGCGTTAACTGAATTAAGTGATTTTTTGTATAGAATTGGTTGAGGGGGTGAGAAGTGACATAGACTGATAATCAGAATAGCCCGATAACGAGTTCTCTTCTCTCTTATCGTATGGCACAATTAACCGTTAAGTTATTAGAATAGGACATTTATCAATGAGTTATAGGTAATGTGTTCTATTTTTTTAATTTTTAATTCGTTAGTAGCCAAGGTCAGAAAAAAAAAGACGTGTGGCACTCGGGGACTGCCACGGTAAAGCTATTGCATAGCATTTTTTATCAACTTTTAACACTAAGTAAGTTACACCAGTAAAAGTGACTAAGACCTTTTAGTACCGCAAATCGCTAATATAGATGGCACTGTAAGTTTTTTTAGAACGCGGAACTTTACGTCACGCTCAGCCGAGCCAGTAAAATTTAGTATGTCCTTTTAGTACCGCTAATCGCTAATAGATGGCACTGTAAGTTTTTTTAGAACTCGGTAACTTTACGTCACGCTCGGCCGAGCAAGTAAAATTGACTACATCCTTTTAGTACCGCAAATCGCTAATAGATGGCACTGTAAGTTTTTTTAGAACGCGGTAAGTGTTAGGTTTTTTCGTTACGGAATTTCTTGATTCAGTCGCCGCGCTCAAACTATAGCTAATTTATTTTTTTAGACTTCATATTTGGCGGGAATTTTATTCGTATGCAAAAAAGATAAACTCGAACTTTGCGCTGTTATCAAATATTTCACCTTTTTGCTCACCTGAAAAAGCACTTGCGTAGTATAAAGCACTTGCGTAGTATAAAGCACTTGCGTAGTACAAAGCACTTGCGTAGTACAAAGCACTTGCGTGGTATAAAATTTGCTTATAACGATGAGGTGATGTATACCGTAGAAGCCTTCTTCGAGTCCCAGGATCAAGCCTTTTTTCCAAGGGAATTAACCGACTTGCAAAACGCTATTCAAGGCTAGCTTAAAATGCGATAACGTTGAAAAATAAACACAATTTACATAAATTTATGGTATAGGTAGTTTCTTGCGTTTCCAAGAACTTATTGTTCAACCTAGTATATCGAATATATGCCAGTATCTTCGGAACTTTGCCTAAAGGGGAGTCCTAGTTTAATAATATATTTTAGTTATCATATTCTTATTTTTTAAGGTTTTTAGTTTTAGGTTCATTGTTCTAGTATATATATTTTTTTATTTCTATTTATTTAAAGTGTAACATACCTCCACGTTATTATCCGTAATGTACTACATTAAGCCTTAGTATGTTTGTTCTACTTGCAAAGTTTTATGTGCTTAAATTTGAAAATTAATAGAAATTATATTAATAAAATTAAATATTCAACTTGAAATTATGAATCAATTTACTAGAATCTTACGCTACATTTTATTAGTCTACAGATAACAAAAAACTGATTCACAAAGTAGTAAAGCATACGTATCAAATTTAAATTCATTTAATCATAAACAATGTTCATTGTGTTTGAAATGACAATAATTAAAAAAATACATTAATAAACAATACAAATATAAACGAAAAATTTATGTCAATACAATTTATATCTAAATTAAAAGTAAGTCAATAATAATTTAAAAAGTAAAAAAAAATAAGTTTATGTAAAAATAAAAATAATATGTCAATGTTTAAATGTCAGAAAAAGTAAACATCTCAAGAAAATATTAAAATGTTTATATTCATATGCTTATCAGTTTAAATTAATATTACTAGAACCTATTTCAATAATAACATGTCATCCCTACTAATATTATAAATGTGAAAGTAACTCTGTCTGTCTGTTACGCTTTGCCGCAAAAACTACTGAACGGATTTGGCTGAAATTTGGTAAGTAGACAGATTAGGACCTGGATTCAGACATAGGCTACTTTCTACCACGCTCGCGAGCCGCTTGCGGCTCGCGCACTGCGCACCCTCGAAAAGTCATAGAAACGTTGTCCACGCGGGTGAAACCGCGGGAAACAGCTAGTGTTATATAAAAATTACTCAAATATTTAAAATCTAATAAAATATTCAGTAAATTCATTCAAGTGTCATAATTTAAATTTATTATTTTTTATTAAAATAATCATTTATACTTTAATAATAGGTCTTTACCTATGAAATTGCGGATTCAGTTTTTGAAATTCAATAAAAAAGTTATTGTTTTTCATTATTGACTTTATGGTGACACCACTTATGGTCTTTTATAATTAACTAGTGGCATGTCTTTCATGTTCCAATCAGGCATGTCTTAGTGGTCAGATGGGGAAATTTTTAAGACTAGTTAATTTTCTTGAATTTTCCTAAAAGTGACGAAATCTTATGCGGGGTATTTTTTTTATTCATAATTAGCAAGCCCTTGGCATCATCTCACCTGATGGTATGTGACGATGATGCCGAAGATGGAAGAGGGCTCACCAAATATGTATGATATGTATTACCAAATATGACATTAGTAACGAAGAAACTTCTGCGATAACTAGCTATCTAGAAGTTTAAGATCAAGGAATAAACCGGCAACTCCCTTTTTTAATTTAGCTGATACACCACATCATTCATGGAAGTTATTGCTTTAGAAGTGTCAATTCTCTTCTGGTATCAAAACTGTCTAATACTAAGTGTTTTTTACAATTGAGAAATTGAATGGAGCTTGGATAAAATTGGTAGCAAAGATATGGATCGGTAGTTTTTGGGATCCTTCGTACAACCTTTCTTAAAAATAAGTACTACTTTGACAATTTCTATTTTTTCCGAAATTCCACTAAGAGGTCTATATTATTTTTGATCACACTGATTGGCAACTCCTCATACCCACAAGATCTTTCGTTTGGCATAGAATTTACCTCTTTAGCGACCTCATAAGGTGTTATGCGTTCCCATGTCATATCTGTGTTTAAACGCTGACCAGTCATTCGTTACAAATAAAGAGCTGATTACATATCCCCAGTAATTTCTGAATTATCACGAGTAAAAGTGTTGGACATAATATCTGCTACATCTTGTGGGTCATCGATAATTTCATTCTAAGTTTTAATTTCAATGTCTCTCGTTTTAGTTTACTTATTGTTTCTGTATTTTAATACAATTTCTGCTCCTCAAGAGGGGGTATGGAGCAAAATGAGCATTTTATAAACAACTTATCTGAATCATGATTTTTTACATTATTATTCTTTAAAAAATCTCAAACTTTTATTTTTTACATTTTTAAATTAAATATAAAATATTTTTTTTTGTAGAGAGGCATATGAATTTAAGTGCTATCGACTGATTTTATTGCTTTAAGACCTGCTTTCTAAGTTCGCTATTTTTATCACGCTTTTATTAGCTTCACCTGTATGTTTGTATGTATGTAACCGACTCCTTTGGACTCGATTTTGACCCACTTTAAACGGACAGATTTAATTCAAACTTTGTAGACTTATCAATAATCAGCGACAAAATAATAATTTTATAAGTTTGAACTAAAAAATACAAAATAAATAGAGTTTAAAAAAACTAAAAATACGCTTTAAAAGTACATCAGACTAAAAAGTAAAAAATAATTCTTAATGTAACTTGAAAATAATAATTAACAAATTACTAGTATTATTGTGAAAAAGTGTGGGTTGCTCGATAGACGAAAAATAGAGCACAGAGCGCCCCACGCTTTTTCACAATAATACTAGTAATTTGTTAATTACTATTTTCAACTTATATTAAGAATTATTTTTTACTTTTTACTCTGATGTACTTTAAGAGCGTGTTTTTTAGTTTTTTTAAACTATATTTATTAAGCATTTAGTTCACAATTTCTGTCTCGGCGGTAAGTAATTTTAATTTAATATCAAGTATTTGACTCTTTAAAGCCAAACAATAATTTTTTCATCAAAAGGACAACTTCTATTAAGGCCGTCAACAGATCTAGTTGATAGAACCCCATCGTCCAAAAGAAAAATTCACACATTTACGGCCTATGACTTTTCCTCGTGGTCTACATACGGTCGCGCGACTACAGGCATCAGTTCTTTGCCTGGAATACGTGTCACACCTCTAAAATGACTTTCTATTTCTTCGAGAGTCTTGTCTTTAGTTTCAGGTAAATATTTGACCAGAAGTAGTATGCAGGCAAAAGCCCCTACGGCAAAGAAGAAGAAACCACCGTGTATTTGTAATTTTCTAAAAATTAATGGAGCTAATTTTACAAAAGTTGCTGTGCTTCCATTGGATAAACAACAAATAATCACTGCACCTAAAGTCCTCATTTTAAGTGGTATTAGTTCCGTGCACATGGATGAAGTCATGATCATGGGCCCACAGCTTGCGCCCAGCGATATCATCAAAAGCAAAATAATCGAGGCGTAAACATTCTCCCTAATCACGTCCAGTTTTATCAGATACATGTACAAAGCCATCAAGAACAGGAAAACAGCTCCAATTGATGTGGTCGTTATTAGTAACGTCCTTCTCTTCAAATATCTCGAGAGGACACTTCCGACGTACATGCCGAATACAGAAATGCCGTCTAGTATCAGCATACCCGCATAAGCTGCTGTTTCACTTCCGGTTATTTTCTTGATAATGTCTAAAACGTAAACACATAATACCATTTTTGCTGAGAACTGATATGTCATAAATATCAAAGAGGATACTAAGATTGGTCTATAAAACTCTTTTGCTTTCATCTCCTTTAGAATCACTAGCAGTTTTGATTTGTTGTAGATTTTTGCATTTAAAAGTTTATTTCGCTCAATGTGAGAGCTGATGAGACATTGCAATTCTTTCTCAGCACTATCGCCTGTTCCTTTTAACCATTGATGTGCTTTTCTGCACTCCTCAAACCGCCCTTTACTCGCCAACCAGTACGGCGACTCAGGCCACGCAAATATGAATCCAGTATTATAAAACGAAAGCACAATTCCAACAATCTCAATATTCCTCCATTCGAAGTAGGCACCGACCGCGTTGGCGAGCCATATTGAGCAGAAGTAAATCGCTGATTTGAGTGTAAGAAATATGCCTCGGTACTTGGGTGAGGAACACTCAACGACGATTAACAGAGTGACCGTCATGGTGGCCCCATATAGAGGGCCCTGCAGGACTTCACCGATGAGGATTAGGGTGATGGTCGTGCTGAAGTAGAGGAAGATGAAACTGGCGCAGGTGGCGAGGCAAACGAGCAGGTAGCAGCGTCGCATGCCAAGCCAGTGTGTGCCGCAAGCTGTGGCTATGCAGAAGGGGATCCCGGAAAACTGCCCAATAGATGCTGGAAATGAGAGTGAATAAGGTTAGAGCGCTAAAGTGTTCAGTAGAAAGGAGTTAACTTTTCAAACTAAGTGATTGAAAGAGGTAACTAAGAAATGGAATAGATAAAAACAGTTTAAACCAAAAGTAGCCAAGATTCTCAGTTTAGTGAACTTATATGTATTCTGGTAATTCTAGGTTCTGTCAAGCAGATTATGTAAATTTCCAATTATGGATAGGATAAGTTTTCTCATCGTGAATTTGTTTATTCTATGTCTTGGTATCTAAAATCTCCAAGACGGTGTGTAGAACACTGCAATGGCTACGTATAGGTACACTACGCATAACATTCCAACTGCTGGGGCTCAGATCTCTTACCTAACTCTGGAAGTTTAGGCCATTGTCCACCCATGGGCAGCCAATTCAGTACTAGTGGAGTTTGTAGGGCTAGTGGTGGACCTCACTGTCGGAATTTATGAAGCTGCAACTGTCGTATAGTGATAGCAACCGGCACCAACAGCATAAAGTGAAGCTGACGGGAAGCTGCTCGATATATGAGTCTCAGGGCTGTGCTATGGAAATGGTTGGAACTCAATTGAGCAATTCAATAGCAGACGTTATCTGGCTGAGATGATGAAAACGAAGACTTACAAATCCATGAGGCGAGCTCATCGTCCACGTCTCCAGTGCCAGTGATATTGGCCGCTCGCAGCTGAGGTATGATTACGGTCGGCCCACCTGCACAAAGCCCCTGCTGGATGTATGACACCCAGATACAGCTCATTACCAGCACCTGCAGATAGCAAACAACGCATTTTACTAGTTTTGTCCCCACATCGTGGTCACTCTAACTCTTTCATTTGATACCCATATCATGGAGGTGCATAAAAATAACTGGCCCTCCATCTTTGGGAGTCTGCCATATTGGATTTAGAATGAAGTCACTTAGCTAAACAAAATAAAATGCTTAAATAGCTAAAAGGATGTTTGTCGTTGTGCGCTTATCACAAAAAACTACTGGATAGATTTCGATCGTTTTTTTTATATTGTTACGAAGATACTTTGTCCTCATATTATAAAGTAGAACGCACCGCTCACCCTTGATATCCACGGGGGCGAAGCTGCGGGCAACAGCTAGTATATAATATTATAAGCGTATGGTTCTGGCTGTAGTGAGTCAGTTATTACGACGCTCCCCCTTAGGTCGAACAACTCTCCGTTCCAAACGTAACGCGTGCAGTTTCCAGCGAGCGTCTGCTACGCGATGTCAATCAACAACTGTTTTTAAAAGCTTTTAATTAACTTGCAATGTATGTATTTTTATTTTATTTTATTTTATTTTTTAAGGAAAACTATGTTACATTATATGATCAAACATTTAGAAGATAAGGAACATTGAGAAGTTTTCGCCTTTAGGTTAGAGATAAGCTAGCTAGTATGTATGTTTGTTCGGGTGAAATCTTGCAACTTAATTTTGACCCACTTTCCGGTTTCCGATTGAGCTGAAATTTTGCATGCATATGTATATCGCGTGACAATGCAATATTAAAAGCTTGTACCTAAATGTTTTTAGGTTTTTCGAAAATTAATAACATTGACCTTATTTTGTCGATCCCTTCTGTATGAATTATGAAGTTTATTTATTTTAACCTTTGTTTCGTTAAATTTTAACTTTAGTTTGAGTTGCATATTTCTTAGTATCTGTTTTTCACTTACATAATATATTATCTAATTAAATCGTATCTGCGAAAACTTGTGAAAATCGGTTTCTACATACATTTTATTTTATTTTATTTTTATTAGGAGAACACAAACGGTAATGTACATTGATACTTAAGGGATAAAATATAAATAGAAAGGTAAGTCTATACATTCCAACCACGAGTTCCACAATTATTTAAAAATATAAGCCTACTTATCAATCTACCGCTATAAACAGTCAAAAAGCTGTCATTAAAAAACTATAAAATAAATTTAGAAAAAAACTAAATAGAAGTAAAAAGAATAGATAATTATTAGAGAAAAAAAAAAATTTGTAAAACTAAGAATCAAAAAGTATGTTAAAAGACAATAAAAGACGATAAAAGTGCTATTCTATGCGCTGTTAAGTAAAGAGATAATATTTGTTCTATATCTTGTCAAGGGTGTGCTGAATATATCGAGATCAGAAAACTGTTCGTTATATCTGTTAAGCATTCTATAAATTGGCGATCGCTTTCCTGCATTGGTACGACAAAAGCTTACAGAAAAGAGCCGCTTAGACCTGAGAGACCTCGCCGGCACGCGATAACCAATACTATTGACGAGCTCAGGACAATCAATATAATTGTTGATCAATTTATACAGACACAATTGCTCTAGCTGAATACGGCGTTGTTCTAGAGACATAATATTAAATTTGTCAATCAGTTCGTTATAGTTATTGCAACGGCGACGATAGCAACGAAAACTGATCATTTTAAAGAATTTTTTTTGTACCCTTTCAATAGCGTGAGTGTAAATATTATAATACGGATCCCAAACCATTACACAGTATTCAAGAATTGGCCTAATAAGACTACAATATAAGTAAATATATGTACTGGGATCCTTAAAAACCTTAGAAATACGTGCTACAAATCCAAAAAGCCTAAATGCTTTGTTGACTATCGTATTAACATGATCTCTGAGTATCAGTTTTGAGTCTAACATTACTCCTAAATCCCTTATAGTAGAAACTTTTTGTAAATTTGTAGTCCCCAGACTGTAATTGTAATTAACAGGTTTAATTTTTCTCGTGAATGAAATAACTTGACATTTAGGATAACTTAAATAAATTTTGTTTATGTCACAGAAATTTTGTAGGGATAACAAATCTAATTGTAACAGAGTACAGTCATTTGTATTGTTAATAGATTTATAGATTTTTAAATCATCTGCATATATAATAAAATTTGAATATTTAATGTACCTATTAATGTCATTTATGTAAATAATAAATAAAAATATAATGATACATAAGTATGATACTTAAGTTAGTATAGTAGCAGTAAGTTTTCCAACTACAATAAAATAATACAAAACAATGAAATCAAAAACCGGCCAAGTGCGAGTCGGACTTGGGTTCCGTGGTCTTTCAAAAAATAAATGTATATTTTAAAAAAGAAAATTGTATTTGCACTTGGTAATCGAATATTTTGTATGGGAAATCTATGAACGTTTTAAAAATTCAACTGCACACCATTCGACTGTTACTCCTTATCTAAGCAAGCCTAATTAGCCGTGATCTTTTCCTCTTAAACTCATATATGTCCTACCTTTATTTATTTTTTTCAGATATCCTGAAATAGCGATTTAGCTATCAGGGAAATGGGAGAGGGGCACTTGTCACTTGTCACTTGTCACTTGTCACTTGACTGTAACAAAAACTAGCATTTTAAAGCTTAATATTTCGCAAACCGATAACTGAATAGAGAAATAGTTTTTGCGAACCCTCAGTAACTTTGTAAGAGCTACTCAACGAGACCCTCCGCGATAGAGTGGGCTAACGAAAACACATTCACCCCCCTCTTTACAGGCAGGGGAAGTACCCTAAAAGGTAGGTTTTATCCTAAAGCTTTGTCGGCGCAATTCATATTTCAAGATTCTAGATATTTATTCTAAATAGGTGCAAATTACACTCTTTCTGATAGTCATAAAATAGTAATTACATAATTTCATTTGTAAAAAATCAAGAAATAAACAATCATTAGTCAATAACGTCAAAATCCAATCCGTGATATAAAAAAACAAATAATGTCATTAGAACATGAAAACAATATGACACGAGAAGTTATACATTAAAATTATTGAATGTCATGAACGCTTTTGACAAGTGTAGGCCATTTCACACGGGCAGCACCCGGTCACGAGTATAACGCGAGAGTCAGCCATCGCTCCTCTCAACCTTATTAGAGGGAAAGGAACGACCCGGCCCCCGATGCGCCACCATCCGCACGAACATTTCAGCGAGCGTGCACCACTCATGTCAATGCTAAGATAAGAATATTAATTAAATAAGTAATAATTATACTTGTCATGTCTTGTCGCTTCCACGTCAATTCTTAGTTTGATCTTCATTTTATTACTATTTAACAGGATTAGTAGCGTTGATAGAAGAAACACTATCTACCCATACATTATTGTCAGTTAAATATTCGGATGTCTTATAATAACCTTTTTTACAAAAAGTTCTTTAGACACAATTTTTAAACAGTTTTTCTGACAAATTTAAGACATCAACGGGTAATTTGTTATACATGAGTCCGCATTGACCCACAAATGACTTATTTATTTTGCTAAGTCTGGTATAAGCTACATGAAGTTTATTCCTATTCCGATGATTACGACTGTCACTATTCAGTGAAAAGAGATGCAGATTTTTACGAACATACATTATATTTTCATAAATGGACTGACAGGGGAAATTCAATATATTAATATCTTTGAACTTATCTCGGAGCGACTCACGAGAACGTATTCCATAAATCGAGCGAACCGCTCTTTTTTGCAGAACAAAATATATGGTATTTATATCAGCTGCATGTCCCCACAAAAGTATCCCATAAGACATAATACTATGGAAGTAGCTGAAACATACCAGTCTTGCGGTGTCTATATCTGTAAGGAGCCTGATTTTTTTAACTGCGTATGCGGCTGAGCTAAGCCTGCCTGCTAGCGTTCTATATGCGTTCTATATGCGGGCCCCATTAAAGCTTTGAATCAACAGTTAAACCTAGAAACACGCTTTGATTTACAAATTCTAATATGTTACCAGCTAAGGATACATTGTTGTTTACTTCAATAACATTAGGTAATGTGAATTTAATACATTTGGTCTTTTTTGCGTTTAAGACTAAGTAATTTATAGTAAACCAATTGTATACTTTTGAAAGAGTGTCGTTTACTTTGTCAGAGTTTTTCTGTCAACCTTAAAAACTAGTGATGTATCATTCGCAAACAACACAACTTTCGACAGTGATTCAACCATGAATGGTAAATCATTCATCATCAATGGCCTTGTGCGTCTGTAACAGACGATTTAATCTGAGACTTGGATACAGTGTTTTTGGTGACTGTGCAATCCGATGCGATACCGGCACAGTCTACCACAGGGCTGACAGGGGAAGTTCCCGATAGATGAATTAGAGACAGCTTGATGTTTCCGGTGCCTCCGTTCGGATAACAGTTTGAACCAGGCCTCATCACACAACTTGCGACCACTTCCCACACACTTGCGCCACCCATCTCTATCCTCCGCGAGCTTTTCCCATTAAAATAAACTAAAAAAAGAAAAGGTCCTACAATAGAACCTTGAGGCACACCCATCTTAACCCGAGAACCCATTGATTTCGTACTATTTTTTTTTACTTTTTGTATCCTTTTAATTAAATACGATTCTAAAAGATCTAGAGCCTTATTTTAATCACCGTAATGGTCCAATTTTACGAGCAGAGTTTTATGTTCCACACAGTCGAATGCCTTTGACAAGTCGTAAAAGATCCCTATCGAGTTTTGGGATTTCAATATATATATTTATTTTCATATTTTTTATGTTTTTAATAGTTCAACTCCCGCGTCCGTTGTTGAATGCCCTTTTGTAAAGCCAAACTGCAGGTTATGGAGCAATTTATTGATATTAAAGTGATATGTATATCAATTACAGATTTCTAGTACAAATAGTCTCTGGGCTAAGCCGCGGACAGATGGATAGACAGACAGATAGCGAATTCATAAGGGTTTCTTGTTGACTGGTTCTTCCGAACTGAACTAGAAAAAAAACGATATCCACGTGGGTGAAGCCGAGGGCAAAATCTAGTAATAGAATAAATTTTAGGGGTGAAATATCTACACACACAGCAGTGTATCAGTCAAGTTCGAAAGGAAAAGGGTGAGACCGGCCGTGGGTTATATATATTACACGAACCATTTCAGGCCACTTTCAACCTTCACGTTAATCAAAAATACAGCTAGTATTTAATATAGAGGCGTTGTTAAGGAATGGCGATATATGACTACGTGGAGGTGCATTAAAGCAGAATCTGCAGCGAGCATTCTGCACGCGCTGGATTAGTCGGTGAGTTCTATAAAGAAGACGTGGCCCATATACTCAGTAAATTACGTACTTTATAGAGCACTTTTAGTCTATATAAACAGTTTTTAACAATACTCTCAACATGACTTTCAAAGCGCAACTCATTATACAGTATCACACCTAAATTTTCGCTTCTTTGATACGATCTATACTTTGACCAAGAATACTGACAATAGGCGACTTATTAACTATCTTTATTATCTGTTTTTTCGAGCCGAGTACCATAAATTTTGTCTTGTTGGTATTTAATAGTAATGCATTTTTATTTGACCACTCAGCTATGCTATCCAAGTCCTCATTCAACTTTTGTATTCCAAATGAAATATTGTTAGGATCTACCGATATGTACAACTGTACATCGTTAGCATAAAGATGATGTTTGCAATATTTTTTATCTCTTGCAAGATCTGCAGTGTAAATAATAAATAAAAGTAGTCCGAGTATCGATCCTCGTGGTACTCCACGAGTGACAAATTTTGGTTCCGACATAAGGTTTTTGCCACTTTCTGTACGAAGTTTTACCGTCTGAATACGGCTGCACAGATAGTCATTGAACCATTTTACAGATTGGTAGTCTAACCCATAATAATTAAGCTTCGACAACAAGAGAGGTATGTTGATACTGTCAAATGCTCGCGAAAAGTCTAGTAACGTCAAGACAGTTCCCCGTCCGTTATCTTATTCTGCGAGTATTTGTCAGTGACGTCAAGCAATGCAGTAACAGTTCCACGCCCCTTGCGGAAACCTGACTGAAGAGAAGGAAGAATATTATTTATTTCTATGTAATTGCTCAATTGGTAGTAAACTGCTTTCTCTAGAACTTTTGATAGGATAATACTAAATAATAGGTAAAATACTAATGGATCTCAGTCCTTTAATTCACTAGGCTGATTTACTTTAGATAGCGGGTTTACTACTAGGCTGATTTACTTTAGATAGAGGGTTTACTACAGCTTGCTTCCACTGACTTGGCACAACACCCGAAATGATGGACTTATTTACAATACTGGTGATTACAGATAGGGTTCTCGGAAATGTAAGTATAATCATCTCCCTACTTATGTTGTCACTACCCATAGCATTAGTTTTGTAGACATGATAATTATATTTAGAGACCGTAAAATTATTGACTGGCTGTAAACTGAGAGTAGACGCACTAAACCTATTAAATTCGTACGAAGTAATTTCGGATATAGTGACCAAATCCTTTCCGGGGATATCTAAAAGTGATCATTAATCAAATCAGGATCACAAGAACAATCTGGTAGACAATCGTTTTTACTGGGATCAATAACTATTTTCTCTTTGAGATTGTTCCAAAATTTTTTGCTACTATTAATATTAGAGTTTATACGATAATTGAAATATGCGCGTTTCTCATTGTATATACTTTTCACAACCAGGTTTTTGAGATCATTATAGTACTACTTATGTGTATCAGATTTGGTCTGTCGCTGTTTCATATGGGTTTCGTTACAAAGGTTAATCATAAATTTAATATTGTCGGTAATCCATGACAAGGAATGATTATTTTTGATCCAAACATTCTTAATGGGAGCATGCCTATCAAACAGATCAGTAACTAAAGAATTGAAGTCATTTACCATAGCATCCACAGATGTTTGTCTAGTAATCCTTTCCCAGTCAATCGAATAAAGGTCATTATTGAACAAATCAAAATCCATATCCCTAAGTGGTATATATGTAATAAGCCTAGGTTCCACTTTTTCTTAAAATTAATCATCAAATGTCCATCCGAGCCTGTTATATTAGTGACTTTAACCTCACGCACATTACAGTTAGTACACACTAAATCAATCAAAGATGCGGATTGATCAGTGAAGTGTGTGTGTTCACTTACCACCTGTTGAAGATCAAAGCAGCGTAAGAACTGATTTAGTTTAATTGTTTTGCTATCAGTAAAGTCAAGAACATTAATGTTCAAATCTCCCAACAGCACCATGAAATCATAGCCAGAAAAGTTAGAAACTGACTCAGTTAAAGCATCTATAAAGGTATCGACAGTCTATATACCGAACCTATTACCAGGCTATACCCATTGATTCTTGTAGTTAGCCACATTTGCTCAATAGAGAAATCCTGTGCTTTCAAATATTTTACTCTTATATCAGTCTTTAAATAGAAACCTACACCTCCCCCCGGACCACCACGCATGTGCAACGGGCGAGGAGTGCAGCGTAATCGGTAACCAGGTGAAGCAGGTGCACACGCCTCCTGTCCCGCACCCAACCAAGTCTCGTTGATAGCGACTATGTCAGCTTTAAAACGGTCCATAGCCAGGAGGAAATCGTTATGACCTGTGTTTAATGAGCCTGAATTATACAACCCTACTTTAATGATTTTTTTTAGGAGCCATTGTTAAGTTACTTTAACACACAGGTATTACATCAACGATCGTTCGAAACACTTCGCTGTGACTGAGAGTATGTTAAAATATATCATCAATGTGTGAAAAGGTTGTATAAACAATTAACACAAATGTAAAAATAATACGTGAGTGTAGGCAAGTGTACAGTCCTTATTAAATCTTATGCAATTGCTGGCCGAATATGGCTGAATGCACCGCTGCGGCACATTCCACCGAAAAAAACTAAAAATAACAGCATTGATTGAAACAAATCTTTAAGAAACTGATAACATATAACGATAACTTCGGCAACATCGTCACTTACCACTAGGTGAGATGTTGTCATGGGTTTACCAATTATTAATAATAATAATAAAAAAAAACTTGACAAAATATAAACACTGTCAGAAAAAGCGCAACACTCGCAGTTGACGAAGACAGATAATAGTTATTTATGATACAAGGGTTGTAAAAAGGTTAATAACAAACGAGTGACTTTAATGAGCCCGAGTCGCAGGCGAGGGTTTACCATCGTCACGAGTTTGTTGTTTCCTTTTACACCCTTGTACCATACGAAGTTTTTCAATACAGTTGTGAGAAAATAAATAATATAATAAACGACCGTGACAGAAAAACAAAATACATGGGTAGGTACATACCTATCAAGGTTTCAGCAACCAAAGTTCATTTTACACGACTTGTGGCTTATTTGAAATGTCCGGGGAGTAATCTCACTTTGTTTTTTCCTATACATACACATAAGTATATTTTTTGTTACATATATAATATTAACTTTTCTTAATTTTATTAGTTTTCACGACAAACACATCTCAATTCAGTTTTACGAAAATTGCGCTATATTTTAGCTAGCACACGTACGCATGCGTAAGTTTTTTTATTATCATAAATAGACTACACTACGGCTTGGGATACTTAACCTCTTTGGTAAAGATGACTTATTCTTTGGTGTAACCGGTTCCACTTCATTCATATTTTTTCCCTTTTCTTCATATAGCCCATCCTTGGTGTAACCGGTTCCACTTCATTCATATTTTTTACCTTTTCTTCATATAGCCCAAAGAGAATCTAAACAGCTTGCGTTATCTACTAACCTCGGAGGAACTACCTATCTCTTTTAAAATTCTCCTTTTAAAAGTCTTAAAGAAGATTCTGTATCTTTGGTTATTATATATATTTTTTTGCTAGAAATGTCTTGTTCCTCCGAGCTAGAAATGAAAAAAAAGTGGTAAAGTAAAAGCACTTGTGCGGTAAAATCAATTTTGCGCACACTTTACTGGCATATAAACGACCACTTTTCGAGCAACTGTATTGAAAAGATATTTTTCAATCTCACATTTCATGCACAAATCATGAGACAGTGCTAATACTAGCATCTTTACATAATACTTAAGTGAGCACTCAGTGTAGAATCAGTTTAGTGAATCATTTAGTGGTGTCATTAACAGTGGAACCAATGGCACCAGTACCAAAAACACGGCAAACATCAGCTTCTGTACGCAATCGGTGGCGCGGCGCGTCGCCACCCTGATGTCCACGTACAAACATCAGCTTCTGTACGCAATCGGTGGCGCGGCGCGTCGCCACCCTGATGTTCACGTACAAACATCAGCTTCTGTACGCAATCGGTGGCGCGGCGCGTCGCCACCCTGATGTCCACGTACAAACATCAGCTTCTGTACGCAATCGGTGGCGCGGCGCGTCGCCACCCTGATGTTCACGTACAAACATCAGCTTCTGTACGCAATCGGTGGCGCGGCGCGTCGCCACCCTGATGTCCACGTACAAACATCAGCTTCTGTACGCAATCGGTGGCGCGGCGCGTCGCCACCCTGATGTCCACGTACAAACATCAGCTTCTGTACGCAATCGGTGGCGCGGCGCGTCGCCACCCTGATGTTCACGTACAAACATCAGCTTCTGTACGCAATCGGTGGCGCGGCGCGTCGCCACCCTGATGTCCACGTACAAACATCAGCTTCTGTACGCAATCGGTGGCGCGGCGCGTCGCCACCCTGATGTTCACGTACAAACATCAGCTTCTGTACGCAATCGGTGGCGCGGCGCGTCGCCACCCTGATGTTCACGTACAAACATCAGCTTCTGTACGCAATCGGTGGCGCGGCGCGTCGCCACCCTGATGTTCACGTACAAACATCAGCTTCTGTACGCAATCGGTGGCGCGGCGCGTCGCCACCCTGATGTTCACGTACAAACATCAGCTTCTGTACGCAATCGGTGGCGCGGCGCGTCGCCACCCTGATGTTCACGTACAAACATCAGCTTCTGTACGCAATCGGTGGCGCGGCGCGTCGCCACCCTGATGTTCACGTATAAACATCAGCTTCTGTACGCAATCGGTGGCGCGGCGCGTCGCCACCCTGATGTTCACGTACAAACATCAGCTTCTGTACGCAATCGGTGGCGCGGCGCGTCGCCACCCTGATGTTCACGTACAAACATCAGCTTCTGTACGCAATCGGTGGCGCGGCGCGTCGCCACCCTGATGTCCACGTACAAACATCAGCTTCTGTACGCAATCGGTGGCGCGGCGCGTCGCCACCCTGATATTCACGTACAAACATCAGCTTCTGCACGCAATCGGTGGCGCGGCGCGTCGCCACCCTGATGTTCACGTACAAACATCAGCTTCTGTACGCAATCGGTGGCGCGGCGCGTCGCCACCCTGATGTCCACGTACAAACATCAGCTTCTGTACGCAATCGGTGGCGCGGCGCGTCGCCACCCTGATGTCCACGTACAAACATCAGCTTCTGTACGCAATCGGTGGCGCGGCGCGTCGCCACCCTGATGTTCACGTACAAACATCAGCTTCTGCACGCAATCGGTGGCGCGGCGCCTCGCCACCCTGATGTTCACGTACAAACATCAGCTTCTGTACGCAATCGGTGGCGCGGCGCGTCGCCACCCTGATGTTCACGTACAAACATCAGCTTCTGTACGCAATCGGTGGCGCGGCGCGTCGCCACCCTGATGTTCACGTACCAACACCCGGCCGTCTCTCGTCCAGACGTATCGCTAGTTAAGACGTCCCGCGATCTCGCGAGCACGGCGAATCAGCAGCCTGTAGGTTTTGGTCAGTCGCTCGTTTACATAAAATCGTCGCGGAGGGCCGGGCAAGCCGGTACCCTCAGTGGTGGCGCCGCGCCGAACACGTGCTGCCTGCATCAGCTGATCGCGCAATGCGCGCCTCGCCAGCTGCACCACTATAAGCCGGGGTTTCATGGACGTATGCATTTCCAAAGACTCAGAAGGGCTTCCTACTCGCGTGGCGCTCACGATGTCTTGCTCCCCGATGCTCAGTTGTGTGACAGGTTTTCGCCGTTTTGTTCCACAATACAGAACATTTCATTGTCATTCATTGCGAAAAGGTCGGAGGTTGGATGTGGGTAAACTTAGTTTATTTATATCTAATTATTGATTTATATCATGTTAATATTACATTTCCTGACGGTCGAAATGAAAAGTAGAGTTTTTAACTCGGGTGAAATGAGTCACTTTCATCCCTTGGTTAACAATCTACTATTTAACTTCAAAACTCCTATCCGGGAGGTCGTGGTTCGAGTCCTGCCACGTACCAATGTGTTTTTAAATTTCTATATATGTACGATTATCCGACGCTCTTACGGTGAAGGAAAACATCGTGACGAAACCTGCACACATCTGCGAAGGAAGTCGAAGGTTGTGTGTGAAGTTGACCAACCCGCACTGGGCCCGCGTGGTCGACTAAGGCCCGATCGCCCTAATTCAGGGTAGGCTCGAGCCCCTCGGTGGGGATGTATATAAGAGTCGATGTGATGAAGGTTTGCATGATATATAATTAGGCGTTGTGAGAAAAATAAATAACTGACCTGCCTAAGAAGTATTTTCTTTTCCGAGGGTCCATCGCTCCCCACTTTGGAGGATTCGGTGTTTTCATGAACTTTCTCATACACATAGTCGTTACCACCCATAGCGGTCACCAGAACTGCTTCAACTCACGCGCAATGGAATACAAATGTGTTCCTTTTCGGCAATTGTCGAGAACTGACGCAGCGAGCACAGCGTGATCGTGATTTTAACAAAGAAAAAGTTGTTTGAACAAGTGCGATTCTTTCCGCATAGACTTGTTTATATAGTCGTATGACATTAAGTTCGCACTCGCTCATAGCAAAGTATATATTATATTAGTAGTAACATACAGTATGGACACTCCCTAACGCTCTCTAGATTTCGACCTCACCCCCTCGTCACCCAGATTGATATAGATTGGTTATAGTTTGGTTCTTGAACGTAGGCATAGGATTTCGCCGTGATTTAGTGTGAAATATCATTTCATGACCGTTGTATGCAGTGTCTGGGATGTGCTCATAGGTTGTAAGCATACTGACGTAGTAGTTCATCACGCAGGTTACCTCAATTTAAACACGGTCATTACCTAGATGGGTTACTAGTTAGTGGCATTTTTAACCGACTTTTTTTATAAATCCACAATTGATAAGCCCTCGGCATCATCTCACCTGATGGTAACTGATGATGATGCCAAAGAGTGAAGCGGGCTTACCAAGATTCCCCAACGCAATGGAGATCTGGCTATCTTCAAGCCGGAACCTTTTTAAAGTAATATTTTTACACTTTGCCTGCAAAGAGTAAAAAATATTAGGTACCTACCTGTATGACTTTCAGCGTATACTGTTTGGTGATTCTGAGTATAAGGTACGCTACCCTCGTCGAAACACTCGATCCGGACCACATTGTTAATGAGGGACTTGTGAACCAGAAACCTGAAACCACCCTGGGGCAGGTGGTCACCCTCCCGGAAATAGAGCAGGTTTCCGGATTTAAGAATTATGTCCTCCCCCTCTATTCGGACTTCACACAATCCAACGATATCCCATCGTAACCTGCTCAATTGTTCCTCGAGTTCTGTAAGCTTCGCGTCGGTCCGCAGTCTGCTGTGCGCGTGTTGTAGGTTGCCAGGGCCAGAGGTCTTTTGGTTTGGTAGCCTGGCATCTGCCGGAGATTCTTCGCACCTCATGCCCCGCCGTTACCTTGACCGCTACCGGAGCCAGGAATAGCGAGGCCGCCGGGGACTAGGGGCCGTTTTTTTGTTGTGTATTGGGGGATGTTGCCGTAATCGCCACGCTTGGCAGGCGGGTTGTCAAGACTTTAAGTCACGGAAAGGACGCTGCTGCCCATTCTCCGGTCTAAGTCCCTTAGTAGACTCTTACGACACCTATTGGAAGAGAAAGGATGGCCCTATTCAAAGCTGGGAGCCATACGGCCTCATAACTCATGTCACTTAATTTAAAAAGTTCACAATTATTATTCAATTCCTTAAAAAAGTCGCTTTCCAACAAGAAGTCTTTCAACCGGCGCCTAAATGTCTCTTCATTGGTTATTTCCCGCAGAGTAGTCGCTAGTTTGATTTGTTAGTTGAGTTTCCCAAACGCAGTTATTCCGTGCAGCTCATTTTCCTTTCGCCGTTATTGCTAGTCGCCAAATATACAGGGTGTCCAAGGACTAATGCGCCAAACTTAAGGGGGTAGTAGCTTGGACCGTGGCCTAACAGAATATCAAAATTTGATCTCAGTCACCATTTTCGAGATATTTGGAGTTGGATTATTGACTATTTTGTGCACCAAGCAACACCATGTACTGTTTTTTTATGCAAGAATACTCTTGGTAGGCGGCCTTACCCGATGTGCCTATATTTTTTTAACAAGTTACAAAAATACTCAAAAAAAGTTAAAGTTGCTGTTGAAAATTATTTGACTTTACTGTTACCTTCAGTGGTAAAAAAAAATACCGGGCTATGAGGGCAAAGTGATTCAAAAAGTTTCTCATTTAATGCATATTTTTAGAAGGCATAAAATTAAGTAAATTTATTCATGAATAATTAGATAGGTATTGCTATATTTCTTGCATAATAATTTGGATTTGCATAGCAATTGTTAGCAGTTTTTTGAGAAAGCTTGTAGCGCTGTTACGTGTACGTGTACGTAAATTGCGATATGAAATCAGGAATACCTATCACGCGCCAAATTCAAAACTTTGTGAACTTCTAAAAAGTGTTTTTTTAATGTGGACTGTAATTATAATTCAAGTATAGTATTAAAATAAATAATTAGGTAAGTAAATATTGTGAATACTTACTAAAAAATAAAGACAGTAAAAACATTGCATTAAAATGGACGATTCACGTAAAATGAAAACCAGTAATTTGTGGAACTGTTTTGAGGATTGTGGCAACAGTGTTGAAAAATTAGATATAAGTATGTAAAATATGTAAAACAAAGTTGAGTTTTAAATCTTCTACCTCCATCTTAAAAAACACTTAGAACGTAAACACCCTACAGTACAGTTTGTTTCAACGAAACCCACTCAACAGTACAATGTAAACCACAAGAAGAATCTACTTCTGCCCATGCTGAAGAGAATAATACACCTTCACCTAATTTTTCTGCTGCAGGTGCTAGTTGTAGTGCTAGCGCCACCAATTCAGGCATATCTGTAGTTGAAGATAGCGTAGCGGTCACCTTAAATATTCAGAAGCCCCAAATAAAACAACTATAGCTAATAATATTTAAAAAAAATGTATATTGATGGAGAGTTTAACCTCAAGTCCGTGCTGTTAGAGTGCACACCTGTAAGTGGATCTCGCACAGGTGACAATATAAAGCAGCTAATACTCCACATTCTTACTGAATGGAAATTAAAAGAAAAAGTATTAATTATCGTCACAGACAACGCAAGTAACATGAAGAATGCTGTGAAAAAGATGGGTTTTAAACATTTCGGCTATTATGCCCATACCATTAATCTTATAGTAAAAATTTGTCTTACAGAGGAAAATGTAAACCAAAGCGTTAAAACGCTGATAAACAAGGTTAAAAGTATTGTATCTCATTACAAAAAATCGTTAAAGCGACCGAAAAGCTTACAATATTTCAAAAACAGAATGGTTCTGTAACTCCAAAAAAAGTATTACAAGACGTGTCTACGAGGTGAAATTCTACGCTAAAAATGTTAGCGCGTTGTGTTGAGCTGGAAAACGCAATCAAAACTACCACTGCCTTGATTGACGATGGATGGGGGGGTCACTTTCTTCAGAAGAATGGCGGATATGCCGAGAGCTATGCATCGTACTTGAACCATTCGAGCAAATTACTGAAACAATGAGTGGGGAAAAATATGTTTCCGGAAGCCAGATTTTGGTTTTGACGAGAGGTCTACTTGGGGCCCTTAATAAGATGCTCCAAATGACTGACGACCCTCTTGGCGATTTTGTGGACAGCCTCCATGAAGTTACAAAAACTGTAGTAACAGATCTGCGGTCAGGAACTGGAAAAAGGTTCAAAAATCTAGACCAAAGTAAGACAATAGGTACGGCTTGGCTTTGCACTCATTCCTAACTCTATCCTTGTCTTATCAAGGAGCTTTAGCAAACGTTAGACAGACGCAGCGATAGTTTTCGCTCCATACTCAGGTATGAAGTGAGTCGCTTACCGCGTAAAGGGATCCGTGCAGATTCAGGCGTTTGACGTAAGCGTCAAATTACCGCCCGCCCGATAATGGTAAAAGACAGATCCGCATAATCTGCCAAAATGGCGCGCCATCGGAGTGGATATGGGGAGAATTTGATGAAATAATAAGCACGGTACGTCCGGAAGGAACTCCAACGTCGCAAGAAATTCTCAAAGTGCAGAGATACTTGGAGTTACCTGCAATAGCCACAAAAGAAAATCCATTACAATGGTGGCGAAACTTTAGCTACAGCTTTCCTAATTTAGCTGTTTTGGCTAGAAAACAATTAAGTTTTATGGCAATTTCTGTCCCTTGCGAGCGACTGTTTTCAAAGGCGGGGTCTATTTTAAGCGACAGACGCTCCCGCCTGGGCGATAGAAAAGTACAACAATTACTTTCTTTAAACGCAAATTATAAAACTTAGGTGTAATTTTATTCCTGGCGGTTTAACTAAAAAGGTGTCTTAAAAAATTTAAGGGTTGCTTCAGCTCATTTAACTGAACAACTTTTCCCGAGTAACCTATCTGTGCTTAATTCACTAACAAAAAACTGTACGGCAGCCCGCACTACATTTCTTTTTGTTTGTTTTAATAAAGATCTTTTTTTATATACAAAAACAGTAAAAAAAGTTGTAATCATTTTGATGAATTTATGTTGTAAAACCAAATATGTATATACTTAGTAGCTGTTTCCCGCGGCTTCACCCGCGTGGAAAACGTTTCTATGACTTTTCGAGGGTGCGCAAGTAAGAGAAAAATATTGGAAACTGGGGATAAAAACCCTTACGGAGTTTGCCACATATGATACGTAAGATTTAGAGGTTCGGGCCTAAACGGAGTTTTAAGGAAAAAAGGTTATGGGGTAAATTAGAATATATGTATTTTTATGGTTATTTTAAAAGGAAGGAACAATAAACAATATGAGTATAAAAAAAAAGGTGCGATTACATTGGTTGACCGTGTTGAAAATTTAAAACAATGACCTACTTTATTTATGGACAATTCCCGGAAATAAATTTAAAGTTACAATTTTATTAGTATATAAAAAGGTTATTTTATAGAATGCCGGTAGGCAACGATCGTTACCGCCCCTTTGGTACTTAAATAAATTACTAAGCTCTAAAATAATTAAATTTCGCTTTGGTCTGAATTACCCTATTTTTCTAACATAACACGTATCAGATACAAAACACCTTTAAAATTTAAAATAAATAATTAATGGTTAGAAACTGGAAGCAGGAAATCTTCTAGGAAGGCAGAAAAGTCAAAGAGTTAGAGAGACGCTCGGGACAAAAGATAAAATAATATTCACTTCCCTTGGCAAGCAGCTGGGCGGGCAGTGAAAGGACTGGCTGGTGGTCAGCACAGCTCCATCTCAGGATTAATCCTTATTGAGGAAAACCGTCGGGACGTCAACCTCGCAGGGGGGTGGATGAAACCCTACGGAGATATATAAATGTAGTTCGCCGCAGTACCAAAAATACACGCAAAGCGGTTTCCTTATACAAATTACTTACCACAGAATAAAATTGTGGGCCTCAACAACAACTTATAAAACAATTTATCCAAAAAATTTAAATTCGCATCACTGTAGACGGGATCACGATCAACCTTTGTTTTTCTCTTGTCAAAAAATAACAACTATTTTCAAATTCAAATACCATAGAGCAACGACATCAAAAAAGAATTTAATTATGAAACGCGACAAAAGAGATCGGCTCGAAACGATAGTTAGCGTTTCAAAATACCCACAAACTCACAAAAAAAAAAGGCGAGAAGTCCAAAAATTTTTGAAATTTGGACAACCCTATAGACGTTGGACAGCCCTGAAGAAGAAAAAAATAAAAACTCTCTAAGTAACTAGTTAACTACGAACGTTTACTTGAAGCTGGTAGAAGTTGACATTTATACACGAACGTACACATACAAACGGCAAAAACTCCATCTAAAAGTGAACCAACTTAATAACCCCAACAACACACTAGTGTTAAGGGATCACTATGCACAGCCTAAAATAGTCAACTAATGCCGAAAGAGCATAACTAAACAACTAATTACAACTAGATAGTATAAAGAGAGAACGAAGAAGGAAAAAAGGAGCACTCCGCACAATAGGCAAGTAGGGCTGTCAAGCTTAACACATCTCGAGGGAAAAAACCCCAGAACTAGTAAAACATTAAAGACCAGTAGGGTTGTCAAAAACTGAAAAAACTTGCGAAACATAGTCGGTTACGCCAGCGAAAATGTGGACAAAAACGGTAAAGGCGGATGCGTGAAAATCCGACTTACGGATAAAATTAACACCGGAAGTCTGAAACGCGATACGCAAGAGTCTAAAGGGACAACTCTACCGAAAAATAGGCCATTTGAGGTAAGACAAGGGCAAGATTAATGAAAGAAATTTGAAAAATGGGAAATTGTTATAAGACCTCAAGAAATCTAAACAATACTGCGGAATACCGAAACGTTGTCACATAAAAGTGAACAGGGTACGCCAAAAATTTAAGAAGTACCTCGCAAAGCAACGCGTAAAAATATTCCAAACAGTAACCCTTAAAGATTTTTTCCTTTAAAACAACGTTAAATAATCGTGAACTAAAAGTAAGTCTGTCCCGACTTTCGATTGAAAGAAATCTAGAGTCTGGCCATTGACTACTTAAATTAAAAATTCTCTTGGAATCGTAAGGGAATACACAGGCAAAAACAACTCATCAACACGTAAGCAATTATCCGAAAGAGGTATAATGCCAATAAGCCGGGAAAAAAACGACACGTGTGAAGAGAAGCAAAAAAATACCGTGCATACAAACAAAAAACCTTATGTTTCAAAGAAAACTGCACGATTAAATTAAGTAAGGGTCTTGAGGTATTAAAACTTGAACCATAATATCCGGAAAACGGATACACCCACGAACGACGAAAAAAACGGGTTCGTTAGGGAAAGATTAAAGGCAGTAAAGGGGATAAAATATTAGTTCGGGCGCCATAAATATGTGACAAAAATAATGGGAACTGGGGATAAAAACCCTTACGGAGTTTGCCACATATGATACGTAAGATTTAGAGGTTCGGGCCTAAACGGAGTTTTAAGAAAAAAAAATGTTATGGGGTAAATTAGAATATATGTATTTTATGATTATTTTAAAAGGAAGGAACAATAAACAATATGAGTATAAAAAAAGGTGTGATTACATTGGTTGACCGTGTTGAAAATTTAAAACAATGACCTACTTTATTTATGGGCAAATATCGGAAATAAATTTAAAGTTACAATTTTATTAGTATATAAAAAGTTATTTTATAGAATGCCGGTAGGCAACGATCGTTACCGCCCCTTTGGTACTTAAATAAATTACTAAGCTCTAAAATAATTAAATTTCGCTTTGGTCTGAATTACCCTATTTTTCTAACATAACACGTATCAGATACAAAACACCTTTAAAATTTAAAATAAATAATTAATGGTTAGAAACTGGATGCAGGAAATCTTCTAGGAAGGCAGAAAAGTCAAAGAGTTAGAGAGACGCTCGGGACAAAAGATAAAATAATATTCACTTCCCTTGGCAAGCAGCTGGGCGGGCAGTGAAAGGACTGGCTGGTGGTCAGCACAGCTCCATCTCAGGATTAATCCTTATTGAGGAAAACCGTCGGGACGTCAACCTCGCAGGGGGGTGGATGAAACCCTACGGAGATATATAAATGTAGTTCGCCGCAGTACCAAAAATACACGCAAAGCGGTTTCCTTATACAAATTACTTACCACAGAATAAAATTGTGGGCCTCAACAACAACTTATAAAACAATTTATCCAAAAAATTTAAATTCGCATGACTGTAGACGGGATCACGATCAACCTTTGTTTTTCTCTTGTCAAAAAATAACAACTATTTTCAAATTCAAATACCATAGAGCAACGACATCAAAAAAAGAATTTAATTATGAAACGCGACAAAAGAGATCGGCTCGAAACGATAGTTAGCGTTTCAGTAGGTACTTCCGTGTTTTTACCGACTTCAAAAAGGAGGAGGTACTAAGTTCGACTGTATGTTTTTTTTTATGTATGTTCACCGATTTTTCCGTCAATTGTGGAACGATTTTCAAAATTATTTTTTTATTCGAAAGAGTATACTCCCAAGGGGGTCCCATTGTCACCAAGTCAGGATCTGATGATGGGATCTCAGGGAAATCGAGAGCAACCCTCAAATACTTATTACGTAGGCACTTATTACGTGATTAATATGTTTTCTAAAGCTATTAAAATACTTGCGTCTGTTAGTCATCATCTCATGTTGATAAGCTGATGAAGGAAGGTACAACTCCTTAACGGTTAGTATTTGGATTAAAATTCTTTCAATATTATACATAGATATATACGTAGGTATGCACAGACCGATAGATTGTATTCTTTCAGGTTATTCAGATGAGCTTATGATGGACGGTGGACTTTCATGTCCATCATCATCTCAGCAGATGTATTATGATTTGATAATTCCTATTGGTGAGTAGGTGATTGCGTTTAACGTTGTTAGATAGGTAGCATTATCACTAAAAAAAAAGAAAATAAAAATAAAAGTCTGCTTCCAGTTTCTAACCATTAATTATTTATTTTAAATTTTAAAGGTGTTTTGTATCTGATACGTGTTATGTTAGAAAAATAGGGTAATTCAGACCAAAGCGAAATTTAATTATTTTAGAGCTTAGTAATTTATTTAAGTACCAAAGGGGCGGTAACGATCGTTGCCTACCGGCATTCTATAAAATAACCTTTTTATATACTAATAAAATTGTAACTTTAAATTTATTTCCGGGAATTGTCCATAAATAAAGTAGGTCATTGTTTTAAATTTTCAACACGGTCAACCAATGTAATCGCACCTTTTTTTTTATACTCATATTGTTTATTGTTCCTTCCTTTTAAAATAATCATAAAAATACATATATTCTAATTTACCCCATAACCTTTTTTCCTTAAAACTCCGTTTAGGCCCGAACCTCTAAATCTTACGTATCATATGTGGCAAACTCCGTAAGGGTTTTTATCCCCAGTTTCCAATATTTTTGTCACACTACCTACTTGTAAAACTCGCGTAAAATATTTTTCCGCTACTTGATATATTAGTAACTCTCTGCCTATTGAAATTGTTTTTATCAAAGAAAATCTATACGAAATTATCGACTACCTACTTCAAATTTTGCTCTAATTTTTCTACTGCGACTGTCGAAAGAACAACCGAAAAAGGGTAAATACGCCTCTGTCTGTACTACCGCACAATATTAGGTGTGTTTGTGTTGTATATGCAATGAGTACACCAATAGTATTCGTTTTGATATAAAAGAAATCGATGTGACAGACATTACAATAGTATTCGTTTTGATATAAAAGACATCGATGTGACAGACATTACAAATTTTTTTTCTTACTTTCAGTTCAGGATCCTTAGCGCGAGTCTTACTCTACTTTAAGAGTTTTTATTAATAGCTGTTTTTCTTCAGAGTTAAAACTATTATCATACCAAGTTTGACGCTTGTATGCGTTACCTACCATTTTTACGATAAAGTAAAAGCATAAAACCTTTAAAAAATCACGTTTTTTGTATATCCCTAATTTTTTACTATAAGCAATTCACTAAGTAGAAAACGTAAAACGTGGCATAGGTAGGAAGTCCAATAACTTCACATCAGGAAGTCACGGGTTCTCGGCAAAGTCTAACTTTTTAAGACTCGGTTTGGTTGGTGGAAGTGTATTTTAGCTTGATTGGCTACCACTATACTATATTAAGTAATTCTTGCCGCCAAACATCAATACAGCATTGAGGTGTTCCGGCTTGAAAATAGATAAGATAATTTATCTGGTTCAAACGTGGTACAATATTTTTAGCCTTTTTTTCCAAGGGAATTAACCGACTTGCAAAACGCTATTCAAGGCTAGCTTAAAAGGCGATTACGTTGAAAAATAAACACAATTTACATAAATTTATGGTATATTTCCATTGCGTTTTCAAGAATTCATTGTTCAACCAAGTATATCGAAAATATGCAAAGTTTTATGTGCTTAAATGTGAAAATTTATAGTAATTATATTAATCAAATAATATTCAACTTGAAATTATGAATCAATTTACTAGAACCTTACGCTACATTTTATTAGTCTACAGATAACAAAAACTAATTCACAAAGTAGTAAAGCATACGTATCAAATTTAAATTTATATGTCCATTGTGTTTGAAATGACAATAATTAAAAAAATACATAAATAAACAATACAAATATAAACGCAAATTTATATTTATTTATTTATTTTATTTTTATTTTTATTTATTAGGAAAACTTACAGCTAATTAACAAATACAATTTATATCTAAATTAAAAATAAGTCAATAATAATTTAAAAAGTAAAAAAAAATAAGTTTATGTAGAAATAAAAATATTATGTCAATGTTTAAATGTCAGAAAAAGTAAACATCTCAAGAAAATAATATAATGTTTATATTCATATACACAGTTTAAATTAATACTACTAGAACCTATTTCAATAATAACATGTCATGTTATATAAAAATTACTCAAATATTTAAAATCGAATAAAATATTCAGTAAATTCATTCAAGTGTCATAATTTAAATTTATTATTTTTTCATTAAAATAATCATTCATACTTTAATAATAGGTCTTTACCCATGAAATTAGCGATTCAGTTTTTGAAGTTCAATGCCAATTTTTATTGAAAATAAAAAAGTTATTTTTTTTCATTATTGACCTTATGGTGACACTACTTATGGTCTTTTATAAGTAACTAGTGGCATGTCTTTCATGTTCCAATCAGGCATGTCTTAGTGGTCAGATGGGGAAATTTTTTAAACTAGTTAATTTTCTTGAATTTTCCTAAAAGTGACGAAATCTGATACGGGGTATTTTTTTTATTCATAATTAGTAAGCCCTTGGCATTATCTCACCTGATGGTATGTGACGATGATGCCGAAGATGGAAGAGAGCTTACCAAATATGTATGATATGTATTACTAAATATGACATTAGTAACGAAGAAACTTCTGCGATAACTCTAGAGCTTTAAAATTAAAAATGTGTATATTATTTTGCCTCAACAAAGGTGATTTTTTTCAGGTGAAAAAACCCGACTTCATGGGGTTCAAGCCACCGTGCTCTCAAAACATCTAAACAATAGGCATACGTTTACCACTA
This sequence comes from Coleophora flavipennella, assembly GCA_947284805.1. Classification (NCBI taxonomy): domain Eukaryota; kingdom Metazoa; phylum Arthropoda; class Insecta; order Lepidoptera; family Coleophoridae; genus Coleophora; species Coleophora flavipennella. The sequence goes on along the minus strand of OX369303.1, from coordinate 11,827,407 downwards.
TTTAATTTTTAATAGTCAAAAACAAATGGTATATAAGCTGGTTCAGTTTTGGACTGTATTTGGCGGAAGCGGGTGGAGCATGGCGGCCTATCTAATACGATGTGTGTCCAGTCTATTATACATGCGGTAGGAGACTGTTCTGCCTTGGAATTAAACAGAAAAGAAAAGAAAACAGAACAGTAATAAAATGCGGTAATTTAAAAAACTAAAAAACCCGACTGCGTTTCTTTGTAATTTGGAAATGAAATACCCTGAAACAAGAAAGTCGTCATACCCGATTGCACTTAACTTAAGAAAAATTGTAGCAGTCGGGACCCATTCAAGAAATTATTTTAAAATAGCAGTTACATTATAGCCCGGCTATATCCTGAAAAAGTATCATAAATGTTACGTAGATCTCTACCGCTCTCGTCCGCTAAGAGCAAGATGTGTGTTTGGTAGCACCAGTATTCTAACTACCAGCTAATCGTATCGTTTCCTTATTTGCGGAATGGACAAGAGGGGGCATCTCTTGAGCCAGCAAAACTTCAGCAGAGTTTGAGGGCTCCTCAAAAGTCCTTATCTGACGTGAAATAAAATTAAGAGACAGAGGTATGACATTCAGTTCGTTGAAACTTTTGGTTTTGCTCATCATTCAGATTACGTTGAGGTTTTTTACGACTTTTCTTTGACGAACTTTTACATCCAATATTCTTTTATGTAGAGAGGCATATGAATTTAAGTGCTGCCTATTGATTTTATTACTTTAAGACTTGCTATCTAAGTTCGCTATTTTCAAGCATTTAGTTCATAATTTCTGTCTCGGCGGTCAGTAATTTTGATTTAATATCAAGTATTTGACTCTTTAAAGCCAATAAATACATTTTGTGTATGGATGTACCTCAGGATACCTTCTATTAAGGCCGTCAACAGTTCTAATTGACATTACCTCATCGTCTAAAAGGGACACCATTAAAATTCACACCCTTACGGCCTATGACTTTTCCTCGTGGTCTATATATGGTCGAGCAACTATAGGCATCAGTTCTTTGCCTTGAATACGTTTCACACCTCTAAAATGACTTTCTATTTCTTCGAGAGTCTTGTCTTTAGTTTCAGGTAAATATTTGACCAGAAGTAGTATGCAGGCAAAAGCCCCTATGGCAAAGAAAAAGAAACCACCGTGTATTTGTAATTTTCTAAAAATTAATGGAGCTAATTTTACAAAAGTTGCTGTGCTTGCATTGGATAAACAACAAATAATCACTGCACCTAAAGTCCTCATTTTAAGTGGTATTAGTTCCGTGCACATGGATGAAGTCATGATCATGGGTCCACAGCTTGCGCCCAGCGATATCATCAAAAGCAAAATTATTGAGGCGTAAACATTCTCCCTCATCACGTCCAGTTTTATCAGATACATGTACAAGGCCATCAAGAACAGGAAAACAGCTCCAATTGATGTGGTCGTTATTAATAACGTCCTTCTCTTCAAATATCTCGAGAGGACACTTCCGACGTACATGCCGAATACAGAAATGCCGTCCAGTATCAGCATACCTGCATAAGCTGCTGTTTCACTTCCAGTTATTTTCTTAATAATGTCTAAAACGTAAACACATAATACCATTTTTGCTGAGAACTGATATGTCATTAATATCAAAGAGGATACTAAGATTGGTCTGTAAAACTCTTTTGCTTTCATCTCCTTTAGAATCACTAACAGTTTTGATTTGTTGTAGATCTTTGCATTTAGATGTTCATTTCGCTCAATGTGAGAGCTGATGAGACATTGCAATTCTTTCTCAGCACAATAGCCTGTTCCTTTTAACCATTGATGTGATTTTCTGCACTCCTCAAACCGCCCTTTACTCGCCAACCAGTACGGCGACTCAGGCCACGCAAATATGAATCCAGTATTATAAAACGAGAGCACAATTCCAACGATTTCAATATTCTTCCAATCGAAGTAGGCACCGATCGCATTGGCGAGCCATATTGAGCAGAAGAAAGTGGCTGATTTGAGTGTAAGAAATATGCCTCGGTACTTGGGTGAGGAACACTCAACGACGATAAGCAGAGTGACCGTCATGGTGGCCCCATAGAGAGGGCCCTGCAGGACTTCACCGATAAGGATTAGGGTGATGGACGTACTGAAGTAGAGGAAGATGAAACTTGCGCAGGTGGCGAGGCAAACGAGCAGGTAGCAGCGTCGCATGCCAAGCCAGTGTGTGCCACAAGCTGTGGCTATGCAGAAGGGGATCCCGGAAAACTGCGCAATAGATGCTGGAAATGAAAGTGAATAAGGTTAGAGCGCTAAAGTATTCAGTAGAAAGGAGTCAACTTTTCAAACTAAATGATTGAAAGAGGTAACTACGAAATGGAATAGATAAAAACAGTTTAAACCAAAAGTGTCCACAATTCTCAGTTTAGTGAACTTTTATGTATTCTGATAATTCTGGTTTGTTGATATTGCTTCTGCCTGTCAAGCAGATCATGTTAATTTCCAATTATGGATAGGATAAGCGTTCTCATCATGAATTTGTTTATTCTATGTCTTGGAATCTAAAATCTCCAAGACGGTGGCGTGTAAAACATTGCAATGGCTACGTATGGGTACACTACCCATAATATTCCAACTGCTGGGGCTCAGGTCTCTTACCTAACTCTGGAAGTTTAGGCCATTGTCCACCCATGAGCGGCCAATTCAGTACTAGTGGAGGTTGTAGGGCTAGTGGTGGACCTCACAGTCAGAATTTTTGAAGCTGCAACTGTCGTATAGTGAACTGTCAACCGGCACCAACAGCATAACGTGAAGCTGACAGGAAGCAGCTCGATATATGTGTCTCAGGACTGTGCTATGGAAATGGTTGGAACTCAATATAAATATCTATGTTCAGTAGCAGACGTTATCTGTCTGAGATGATTTATTTATTTTATTTTATTTATTTAGGACACAAACAGTCTTAAACAAATACATTCTACAAAAACATAACACGAAAAGACCTACAGGTCCATTAATTTATAACAAACAAAAAACATATTGGTTTCGCTAATAAGCGATCAAGTTGATAAGATTGCACAATAAATAGTGTATATTCGTCTATACGAGTCTATCACGTGTAACTATTTTATATAATGTAAGAGTTTAAAAGAAGAAAAAAAAAACATATTTTATTAAATTACTTATAAATAAATAAATAAATAAAAAATTGCCTTGCTTAATCTTTGTTGTTAAACATTTCGCACACTTTTCTTTTATAAGTGTTGATACTATCGCCAAATATGTCAACATCACACAGGAATTTATTGTAAAAATCGCAAGAACGCCTTATAAAAATTAAATTAAAAATTTAAAAAACCCCCGACAAAAACCTCTAAAAAGTAAACAATAATATGTATTGACCCTTTGAGTTTAATTTAAGTAGTAATATTTTGATCCAAGAGTCGTCGCGTAGGGGGACCGCTAAGTTGTAAAGTTATTACTAATTAGTTGTAGTAAAGTAAATCAGTTGTATTCTGTTTTTATTTTATTTACTTAGCGGTCCCCCTACGCGACGACTCTTGGATCAAAATATTACTACTTAAATTAAACTCAAAGGGTCAATACATATTATTGTTTACTTTTTAGAGGTTTTTGTCGGGGGTTTTTTAAATTTTTAATTTAATTTTTATTTCGTGCTTTTTAAACTTTACATAACTATTACATACAATCGAAACTCTACCCCCACATTCATACAAATAGTTTCCGGGACGAAACACGATACTGCGACACAAAATCTAGCCTATTTTGAATCGATCAAGCCTGTGGAAGTTGCTCACCTCCCTTGTTTGAAGCTGCAATTAAATGTGTTATAACTCTAAACTTCAAATCCATGGACCCATGGAAGTTTTTTACTTTTTTAACCGCTGCTTCAGCAGATTCCAAGAGATGCTGCAGCCAGATCCCTTAGTCACCTAGATAAGAGCTGATAACCCTCAAACGGCTGAACAGATCTTTATCGATTATAGCTAAGAACCACCGCAAGGAAACTTGTTTCACGTAAAAAAAACCGCATCAAAATCGGTCCATCCGTTCGAGAGTTGCGATGCCACAGACAAACAGACACAAACACACAGAAATTGGCGTCAAACTTATAACACCCCTCTTTTTGCGTCGGGGGTTTATATAAGAAATCAAAGCGAAGGTTTATCTCAATAATATTTAGTTCACAGTTAGTCATAGTTTCAGGTACGTAGGTATGTCAAAAATTTAACGGATTTTAACAACATCAGCTCACCGTGTTGCCACCATTGCATTGTATGCAGAATCAAATACTGATCAAAACGAGTCCAAACACGACATATCTGTTATTATTTTTTTAAGAGTGTACTAGTGTGCTGGATATCCTGGCCGCAGCATCAGCTCACCGTGTTGCCACCATTGCATTGTATGCAGAATCAAATACTGATCAAAACGAGTCCAAACACGACATATCTGCTATTATTTTTTTAAGAGTGTGCTAGTGTTCTGGATATCCTGGCCGCAGCATCAGCTCACCGTGTTGCCACCATTGCATTGTATGCAGAATCAAATACTGATCAAAACGAGTCCAAACACGACATATCTGCTATTATTTTTTTAAGAGTGTACTAGTGTGCTGGATATCCTGGCCGCAGCATCAGCTCACCGTGTTGCCACCATTGCATTGTATGCAGAATCAAATACTGATCAAAACGAGTCCAAACACGACATATCTGCTATTATTTTTTTAAGAGTGTGCTAGTGTTCTGGATATCCTGGCTGCAGCATCAGACCAAGAGTTCCATAATCCTGCATAGTTATTAAGCATACATGAGTGTTTCAAGTTTTTGGTCACATATATGTTTGAAAGTAAAGTAAATACACATTAAGAGTCTAAGAACCCTACCGCAGCTAACAAAAGAGCTGATGACCTTGAAACGGCTGAACCGATTTTGATAAAACGTATCTAAGAACCATCGCCAAAAAACCTGCTTGTAAATAAAAAAAACCGCATCCAAATCGGTTAACCCGTTTGAGAGCTACGGTGCCACAGACAGACACACAGACAGACACACAGACACACACACAGACACACACACACACATAGCGGTCAAACTTATAACACCCCTCTTTTTTGCGTCGGGGGTTAAAAATGATGATGATGACTTACAAATCCATGAGGCGAGCTCATCATCCACGTCTCCAGTGCCAGTGATATTGGCCGCTCGCAGCTGAGGTATGATTACGGTCGGCCCACCAGCGCAAAGCCCCAGCTGGATGTATGACGCCCAGACACAGCTCACTACCAGCACCTGCAGATAGCAAACAACGCATTTAACTAGTTTTTTCCCCACATCGTGGTCACTCCAACTCTTTCATTTGATACCCATATCAAGGAGGTGCATAAAAATAACTGACCCTCCATCTTTGGGAGTCCGCCATATTGGATTTAGAATGACGTCACTTAACTATACAAAATAAAATGCTAAAATAGCTAAAATGATAGATGCTTGCCGTTGTGCACGTATCAAAAAAAAACTACTGGATAGATTTCGATCGATTTTTTTTTAAGTTTTACTTCTTACGCACCGCTCACTCTTGATATCCACGGGGGCGAAGCTGCGGGCAACAGCTAGTATATAATTATGTAAGCATATTATGGTCAAAGTATATATATTAGTACTAACGTACAGTATGGACGCTCCCTGCTACTCTCTAGATTCGACCTCACCCTCCCGTCACGCAGATTGGTTACTATACTGGTTACCGAAAGTAAAGGATGAGCTACGTTACGGCTGTGATTTCGTTTGGGAGTTTGGGAATTATTAAGAGGGAAGAATAGTACCTGCTCGTCCATACAAAAAGAGAAAACGTTTTTCCACTTCTAAATGTTTTCCAATCACCATGATTTTTTAGTATGTTATTGACACAATGAATTACTAGGTTTATAGGTTTTCCTTTTTTCAAAATTTGCTATAGATTCAGACTTATAGGCAGCTCAAGTAACGTAATTTTTGTGATTAAAACTATGTCGAATTAAGCCGTTTTTTGAACAAAATCAATGTATTTTTTTAAAAAAAGCGAAACCTATGAACCTAGAATATATTGTGCTGAAACGATCGACATCAAAATCAAAGAGATTTGTTGAGATTTAGTTGGTGAAAACCGTTTTCTCCCGAAATAGGAATTTCGTCCAGAAAAGTACCTATTGTCAGTTGCGAGCTGCAACGCTCTCTATCGCACGATTGGGGGTCGGGGGGAAAGCAAAGCACACGTACAATAGAGATGTCGATGGTGAAGTCGATAGTAGAGATGGGATCCCACCCACGTTATCGATATCTATCTGTTTAAAAAATTCTGGGAGTGGGAAAAGTTAACATTAGTAGGTTTTCAAGAAAAAGATTGACCAGTGATTATTGTTTTATTTCTTCCTAACTCAAAATGGATTACATTGCTTTTTTTAAAAACGATTGTGTGTTTGTACTTCGCTGTTCCAAGACGTTACAGCAGCTAAACATGTTGGTGAATGTAGCCGAATTTTCCATCGTCGCATTTTGACGAATAAGACGAATACGCGAACATGAATAGCGATGTGATGTGGTAGCATTAGAGTTCGTTGTTTTGCTTCAGAGCCCTTATCTTTTTGCACTAGGTTGAGTGCCTTCCGTACTCGCCTCTCCTGCCCGGTGAAGTTGTAAAGGCCCCCACGGCCAACAACAAGCTTGTCATTTCGCAAAAAAATAAAAAAATTCAGAGCCCTAATAAAACCAAAACCGTAATGTGGCTAATCCACCTACTCATTTCAACGGTCCACGAATAAGAATTAAAAAAAAATACGGTACCTATACTTAACGTGACCATAGTCCCTTTTTCAGGCTGTTCGTCCCGCTGTCCCCAGCGAGGGAAAAAACGTCCCACTTTCGCAAACAGACCAAACGATAAATTAATTGAAGTATCTACCTATTATTTTTTCACTCGCAAACAACTGCTTAGATATTAGAAGTCATGTTACTTACTAAGGCCACAAGTAGCTCAACTTATGTGAACTTAAAAAAAACGACCAAGTGCGAGTTGAACTCGCGTAGAGAGGGTTCCGTACAATTACAAAGACATTTAGGGTGATTTTTAAATAATAAAAAATACACATTTGAAATTGTCACATTAAGATGCACTAGCGCTATCTAGTGGTGTTTTAGTGAACTATTTTCCGTAAATTTACGTAATTAATTGAGTTTACCACTTTATTTACAATTGATAGAATTCTTATAGGTTTTCCTGTAATCTACAAGCAATAAACTATATTTTGTAGTTATGGAGTAATTACCTAATGGGGGGAATGGTCAATTTTCGTCTTCTTCCAAGCGATTTCCAAAAAGGAAGAGGTTCTCAATTCGACTGTATGTTTTTTTTATTTTTTTTATAAGTGTTACCTCGGAACTTTTATTGGGTGAACCGATTTTGATGATTTTTTTTTCTTCGAAAGCTAGTGCTTCCCATGTGATCCCATATAAATTTTATCAAAATCGGTGTAGTACTTTATTAGAAAATTAACAAAAACCAAAAATAATAATGCAAAATTGTTCGAAGTTGTTCATTTGATATATGACACAGTAAGGTCTGCAAAACTTTTTTTTTTAATTTCCTAATTGGTCCCCCGAAAATACCCTTAATTTTTAAAAATATTTATTGACTGCACATCTGTGTTTGGGTGATAGGATTACACCATCCTACCTGATTTCACTTGATATGGTCCAGTAGATTCGGACAGTGATCTGTGATGGCTGTGACAGACGGACAGACAGACAGGCGCACGAGTGATCCTACAAGGGTTCCGTTTTTTATGTACGGAACCCATAAAACCTACTTATTATTTAGATGGTCACGTTAGGTATACTCGTATAATTATTATAGTATCACATTAGTAGTTTCGTTCACAATAACTAGAATAATATTTTATCACGCTTTTATTATAAGGTAAGGTGCAGCCAAACGCACTCAAAATTTTATTTTAAAAAAATGCTTCACCTGTATGTTTGTATGTAACCGACTCCTTTGGACTCGATTTTGACCCACTTTAAACGGACACATTTAATTCAAACTTTGTAGACTTACCAAGAATCAGGGACAATATAATAATTTCATAAGTTTGAACTAAAAAATAAATAGAGTTTAAAAAAACTAAAAGACACGCTTTTAAAGTACATCAGACTAAAAAGTAAAAAATAATTCTTAATATAAGTTGAAAATAATAATTAACAAAAAATACAAGTCTTCTTAGGTCTTCGACCAATGTGTGTTGCCAGTAGGGTTGCCAGAAAAATTCAAGAAGAATATAGGAGATTTCCATTTAGGGGGTCAAAAGAAAACAGTATCCAGTTAAAATATATAGTAGACTTTATTTTTTCATGTAATTATATTTTTGGGAACTTTGGGCCATTTTAATGACTTTATTATTAATCGCTTTTTCCGCCGGGTAGGCCCAGTTAACTTTGATTCCCTATCTGTATCTTCTTCACTTCCACTTTCAGCATTTAAATCACTCATTTTGTGAGTATATTTCACACAAAAGAGGCGAACCGAACAATAAAGGTACAAAGAACTGGACATCATACAGACAGAATGATATTTGACATTGACACTTGACAGTGACATGACATGACTCTTAAAAGTTGCGTTCAGAAACACAAACAATGTGATTTTACTTATGATATGATCTGCTCAGTTTTTTTTAGGATTTCGGGATTCGTTTCTGAACGCGTGTTTTTTAAGTCGATTTAAGTATGTATGACAGACACGTCGCTGTATGGCTAAAATATATAGTAGATTTGTCTACTATATATTTTTTCAACAGTATATAGTATCTTGGCCCAAAATATAGTAAGATACTATATTATATAGTAGATCTGGCAACCCTAGTTGCCAGTGATGACGTACGGAACTGAGACATGGTCGCTTACTATGGGTTAGTACTAATATATATACTGTGCTATGGGCCTCATAAGAAGGCTCAAGGTCACCCAAAGGGCAATGGAGCGTGCTATGCTCGGAATTTCTCTGCGTGATCCAATCAGAAACGAGGAGATCCGTAAGAGCACCAAAGTAACCGACATAGCTCTCAGAATTGCTAAACTTAAGTGGCAGTGGGCGGGGCACATTGCTCGTAGAACAGATGGCCGTTGGGGCAGTAAAGTTCTCGAGTGGCGACCACGCACCGGAAAGCGTAGTGTAGGCAGGCCTCCCACTCGGTGGACCGATGACCTGGTGAAGGTCGCGGAAAGCCGCTGGATGCGGGCAGCGCAGAACATCCTTGGGGGAGACCTATGTCCAGCACTGGACTTCCTTCGGCTGATATGATGACTAGTCTTATTTGGAAAAAAGTGTGGGTTGCTCGATAGACGAAAAATATGGCATAGAATGATAGAACGCCCCACGCTTTTTCACAATAATCTAGTATTATTTTAGTAATTCTAGTTATATTTTTCGTTAATTATTATTTTCAACATATATTAAGAATTATTTTTTACTTTTTAGTCTGATGTACTTTTAAAGCGTGTTTTTTAGTTTTTTTAAACTTTATTTATTTTAGATACACTGCAAATACCTAAATAACCTTACAATACAAAATTTCAGTCATTTAGGGCGCATATCGTCAACAAGCCGATTTATCAAAAATCAATTTAGTTTATACTCCTTGCTAATTACTATTATCTACATAACAAAATACTCACTTGAAATTATCACTATTACCTACTGCTATTAACTTCAATTTCTCTGTATCGGAGTTTCGGGGACGCCACAACAATCACTATCCGTAGGTACGTAAGAAAACATTCCGCCTTTCGTCGCAACTTCTCGCCAACTGGCCGCGTCCGTCGATGTGTGCGTGAGGCTCTTTGTATGTGCTGTGCGCGATGCCCGGGGGCATGAGCGCACGAGCGATAGCAAATGTTTTCCCAAATACCTATTTCGTTAGGATCGCGAAGCTATTCTTCCCTCTTAAATCAAAATTTGATAAACTATTTATTTCACTGATGTTTTAGTTCACATGATGATAAAGGCAACAAAACAAAGCTTTTACAGATATCCTTTAGAGACAACGCATTAACCTTACTTTTTTTTGTAAAGCGTCTTAAATATTTCTTAAGAATTAAATTACAAATCATATAACGACTTGCTAGGGTATAAATAAAACCGGCCAAGTGTGAGTCTGACTTGCACGCGTAGAATTCCGTACCATCGTATCAGATTTAATTATTGCATCGAATGGACTAACCATTAATTTTTAACCACTTCCGTGGCGTAATGGTTAGTCCATTTGCTTCACACCAGGAGATCGCGTGTTTAATTCCCGGTGGAGTCAACTTTGTAAGACTCGGTTTGGTTGGCGGTGGGACATTTTCATAGGCCGTCTGGCTAGCTACCACCATCTTATCTAAGTCTTGCCGCCAAACATCAATGTTAACAGCAATGGCCAGATCCCCGTTGAGGAATCATGGTAAGCCCGCTTCCATCTTCGGCATAATCGTCACTTACCATCAGGTGAGATGCTGCCAAGAAATTATCAACTGTGGATTAAAAAATATAAGGTGACAAACTTAAAAAAATACGTAAAGGTAAGTTAGGTACCTACAATAAAAGTCAATATTTTTTTGGAATACGATAATTAAATCTTATACGATGGTATGGAATTCTACGCGTGTAAGTCAGACTGTTGGTAACACATGCTCTCCGGTTTCACGTCAAAGGTTACGTGATTTGACTACGTCTTCATTTTACTAATATACGGACTTACCGTACGAGTGTCATTGAACCATTACTAGCGGGGGATTTAGTTGCATGCGTACCTATTCAGCTATGTTTGAAGAACAATTTTATTCGTGTTAGTTACCTACCAAGTAGGTAGCCACTGTTGTCAGTGTTGATTGTTACGTGCAGTAAATATCTAACAAACGTTTCTTGACCAATGCCGCCGGTGTGATTCAACCCTACCTGCATTGATGCCTATAGATGCGTCAGTTGTTTATATGTATATCATTTCTCGCTCGTTTGTATGAAGTGTCCGGGGTGTGGTACGGTTCTGGCTCTAGTGAGTCAGTTTTTATACGACGCTCCCCCTCATGTCGGACAACTCTCCGTTCCAGTTTTAACGCGTGCAGTTTCCAGTGAGCGTCTGCAACGCGATGTAACAACTTACTCCCCAACTTACGTCCAACAGGTGCACCGCCTAAAGGAGCACATAATAAGCGGGTTTGCTCGCAAACAGTACACAGGAGTCCACTTCTTTGATGTATCGAAAGCCTTCCATAAAGTCTGGCACAATGGTTTGATATACAAGCTATTTTAGCTGCGACTGCCAGACTGGCTCGTACTCATTTATTTTATTTTTATTTTTTATTTTTCTCTGTACTCGCCCCCACGTCTTTTCGCTTTACATCGCGCTTTTCGCAGATGACTCCGCGCTATATCTATCTAACCGATCCACAACTCGAAAGCCTCCAATCCTCAGCCAAAGTCTTAGGAGACTGGTTTAAGAAATTGAGGATCGAGGTAAACCCACAGAAAAATAAAATAAATAAATAACTTTTTATTATCAGATTAAAATCTTTAGTTAGGTTAGTGGTAGACTTATAACTAGGTTATTAAAGCACATAAGAAGAACACAATTAATTTATTTCAATCACCCAATGGATCGTTCCACCCAGGATTTCTGGATGGGACAATCTATTCGGATGCCGTTGTCACTGCCCCGAAGTCTGTGTAGCGTGGAGGCACTTTTTTTCGCATTATAGCATAAAAGTCATCTTTACGTGCCTCCGCGAACATACCAGATGCACTACTGAAACGTGGCAGTCTCAACAGCATTCTAAATGCATTATTATATTGCACTCGCAGGACGTTGTAGGCTCGTTACGTATACTTAACCCACAGGCCGCTCGAGTAGAATGATTGGCAGTATGCCTTGAATAGTGTTATTTTTACGTCTTTTGTGCATCGATTCTGTTTACCTTCAAACAGCTCAATTCTGTTAATAACCCCATATATCGCATCATTACCATGTTCCGTAGCCCTATCCCTTGAAAACTCTCAGTCAAGTATCTGGGGGTAACCCTAGATAATCGACTGACGTTCAAGGACCACATAAAACGAGTACGTAACTAGAATGCGTTCGCACTAGGCCATCTCTACCCCATGACCAACAAGCGGAGTAAACTGTCCCTCAGAAATAAGGTGACACTTTACAAAACCTGCATCCGCCCCATTCTCACCTACGCCGGTGTAGCTTTCTCTCACACCAGTCCCCGCCTCATACACCTACTTCAGGTCATTCGAAATCGCTTTATGCGTGGAGCCACAGGCTGCCCGTGGTTCCTACGGAATGAAAATCTTCATTGCGATTTAGAGCTCCCCACCATAGCCCAATACCTGAAGCAGGCCTTAAGTCTGCCGAACACCACCCCAACCCCCTACTCATCCGCAAACCCCAATCGCGTAATCCGACACCCCAGACATGTACTCACTGACCCCGACGACCCGACAACGCAAGCCGTAGCCACCCTGACCCCGCCCCCCAACCCACAGAGAAACACCGCACCGACATTCTGCCCTTGCCGGCGAGGGTGGCGTCCCCCCGCTTCTGGGCGCTACCGGCACGTAGGCCGCTTCTTTCCGATCCTTACCCGTCCAAGCAACGACCTAAGCCGAGGTCCGTGCCCACCTGGGGCACCTGGGCGCCCTTAGGCAGTTGCATCTTTTCGCCGCACTCGCCCCCCCCCCTGACCCTTTAAAAAAAAATAAGAATTTTGACTGATCGATAGAGTTTAACTTCAACTACAAACATAAATTCAAGAACTGATCCCAAATACAGTACACTAGGCTGACAATTTTTTTACCCTGCGAGTAGGGTTTGCAATCCGGATATCCGTATATCTGTATTATCCGGATATCCGCCGTATTTTGGATCCGGATAATTTGTACCACAAAATCCGGATAACCGGATAATTTAAAATGTTGTATTAATCGCACAAAAACAACCAACGAGCATTAATAATATCTCCTTTCTAATTATAAAATTTAAATAATGGTATTTTGATCCAAATACAAGTATGCTAGACATTGCAGAGTGCTAAAATATTTACAAATAAACATCCATGCATAGTTCCATTCGATACACAGATTCATGTAAGCAAATCTTTACATTTAACATAGGAATGAAATGTTTCGTTCATTCATACGTTTTCTGTTATCAGATGTCAGAACTGTCAGTAGAACAATTTAGTTCAATCATGATGCCTATACATAACATATTACCTATTTGATAAAATAAATGATATCAAATTAATTCCCATATTTTTTTATAGAAATTTTGAAGCTACAGTACCTACATATTATTTTCACGCTATTTATTCTCATCATAGCGCGCTTCGTACACTAGAGCTGTAACGTCAAATCTTTTTTTTATTTTATTTTTAGAATAGTAGAAGGGGATACTACTTACTTATCATGTTCTGATGATAGCGCTACCTAACTTTGTTGTAAATCTTTGATTTATAATGATCTCATTTAATTGATTATGTATAATAAAACACTGCATAAATACGTATTTCCTTGTTTTATTATTTTTTCTAAATATCCGGATATCCGGATTATTAGATTATTATCCGAATTATATCCGGATAGTAAAAGTGAACGGATAGTGCAAACCCTACCTGCGAGTGTTCCTGGTAAGGTATCGGTTACGTTACGTTACAGTGTCGCGAGTTCAACGGTTTTTTCTTATCTCAAGAACTGCCCAACGCGCATATGGTTATTTATGCCACTGCCAAATAATGAGAGCCACTGTAACATGAGTAGACAGCACGAGTGTTACAATGGCTAATTGCGTGCAGTGGCATACAATACCTATTCTACGACCATGAAACAAATAAAATACATTGAAATTTTGTCATTATCATTTAATGAACTTTTGAAGCCAAATCAATAAAAATATTTAAAAAGTTTCATTGTAGTACAGTTGTCTCGTTTTGAAATTATCCTTGTAAAACGACTTCTAGGAATGAATACTTTTGTGATATGAGTTGAGGTTATGTATTAAGCAAATTACCAAATGGGAGTAGTAAAATAAACTTTTCATCTCTCTTGTTCGAAATAGTTATTTGTTATACGAGAGTGCAAAGTTGCTATTTAACCGCGTGCTCAATTTTGATGACCGAGCAAGCAAAGGATTCTAAAATTGAATCACGAGCGCAGCGAGCATTACCCTGAGCGTTAGCAAGGGAATCAAAAGAGCACGAGGTAAAAAATCTTTGCACTCGAGTGCAACACGCAACTTTTCATTCCACCTCAGCGAGGAAATGACTAAATGCAAAAAAAAAATACATTTGCGCATTACAAACAGTTTCAGTCAATTCTGTTGGCGTCTACCTCGTCGCTAGAATCACTCTTTTTAGACTTTTCACTTGTTTTCAAGTTTCTTGTTTTTAACCTTAGGTTTTTAACAATATGACGTGAAAAAAAATGGCGCGAGCAAAGCAAATTAAAAAATAGTACACCAAGAAGGTTCTAAGTCTGAGTTTTTAACAAATTAAAAAAGGTTGTATGATAAATTCGGCACCATGGAGGTAGAAGTAAATAGGTTTAATACTTTTTTGAATTTACAAACTTAGTGCACACGATGTTCTAAATTCAAGTTACTTTATCCTCTAGCGAATAAAAACGGCTTTTGCACTCAGATATCGAAGAGCAAAAATACAATTTCCGAGATGGGGGAGGAAAAGTTCAATTTTAATGAGTAGATAGCCGGGTGTAATTGTTTTTTCATCCCTAGGGTGGAAAGTATTTTTTTTCATAACTAGGGTGGAAAATATTTTTTTAATTGTCACGGAGTCGAAGATAATTGAGTTACGTCAGATTATTAAATTAAAATTAGAGGTAAACTCAGCTATACATTATACGACATTATACGACGTGTTATTATGATCTATAGGTTGATATTAAAATCATTTTACAGTTGGTCTATTTTTTCACAATTACAGAAGACCAACATTTAAAATCATTCCTCTATTCTGCTGCCCGCCATAATTCCATGATAACATGACACTTTTTTTCACCTTTCGGCATGCCCATCTAGATTCTAGATGCACGTCTTGACCAACTTGATTAGGACTAATCTAGTCGGCCGTGGCAAGTAGCCATTGTGAAAAGGTTGGAGGTTGGATGTGGGTAAAATTAATTAATTTAAATCTAATTATTAATTTATATCACGTTAATACTACATTTCCTCACAGTCGAAATGAAAAGTAGAGTGTTTAACTCGGGTAAATGAGTCACTTTCATCCCTCGGTTAACAATCTACTATTTCACTTTTAAAAAAAAACAAGACTACTAGAAAATGTGTTCCATTCAGCATGTCGATGTCGTGGCCAGCGCGATTTTCGAATAAATTCGAATTCCAAATCAGTTCGGCTAGACCACAGAATAGAAGAATGCAATGTTTTTTTATTATCTGTGGGCGAGACGGCGACGGTGAGCGTGCGCCGTGCGGCTTCACGATAATAGACTTTAAGAACATAACAATAAGAACTATGAGAGGTATAATCTCATTATTAACCAAATTCAGTAGCGTATTACATACAACCCGGCTAAAGCCAAGGGCTATAATGATTTTCTTTCGGTAAGGTTTGAGAGCGTCGGTGGCGCAACGGCAAGGACCGCTACCTCCTATCCGGGAGGTCGTCGTTCGAGCCCTGCCAACCAATGTGTTTTCGAATTTCGATCTCATATTCACTTTTATCTGACGCTCTTACGGTGAAGGAAAATATCGTGAGGAAACCTGCACACATTTGCGAAGAAACTCGAAGGTTGTGTGTGAAGTTGACCAACCCGCACTGGGCTCGTGTGGTCGATTAAGGCCCGATCGCCCTAATTCAGGGTAGGCTCGAGCCCCTCGGTGGTGACATATATATATATGAGTTGATGTGATGAAGGTTTACATGATATATAATTAGGCGTTTTCGAGCAGGTGGTGAGAAAAATAAGTAACTGACCTGCCTAATAAGTATTTTCTTTTCCGAGGGTCCATCGCTCCCCACCTCCTCTTCCACACTTAAGTCATTGTTTTTGTGAACTTTCTCATACACATAGTCGTTACCACCCATAGTGGTTACCAGAACTGTTTCAACTCACGCGCAATGCAATACAAATGTGTTCATTTTCAGCAATTGTCGAGAACTGACAAATGTTAACAAGCTCAGGGTGATCATGATTTTAACAAAGAAAAAATTGTTTGAACAAGTGCGATTGGTTCCGCATATACTTGTTAATATAGTCGTGTGACAATATGTAGTTCGCACTCGCTCATAGCAAAGTATATACATATTTTGATTATTCGGTTTGGTTGGTGGTAGGGCATTTTCTAAGCCCGCCTGGGTAACTACCACCATCTTATCTAAGTCTTGCGGCCAAACATCAGTGTTCACAACATTGATGTGTTCCGGCTTGAAGATAAGATAAGTTCTCCATTGCGTTGGGGAATCTTGGTAAGCCCGCTTCCATCTTCGGCATCATCGTCACTTACCATCAGGTGAGATGATGCCGAGGGCTTACCAATTGTGAATAAAAAAAATAAGAAAAAATATAAGTAGTAACATACAGTAAGGACACTCCCTGCCGCTCATTAGATTCCGACCTCACCCCCTCGTCACCCAGATTGATACAGATTGTTTATAGTTTGGTTCTCGAACGTAGGCATAGGATTTCGCCGTGATTTAGTTTGCCGGATCGTTTGTTTTTAGAAATATCATTTCACGACCGTTGTATGCAGTATCTGGGATGTGATCATAGGTTGTAAGCATACTGACGTAGCAGTAGTGTTCATCACCCGCAGGTTACCTCACCTAAAGCACGGTCATTACCTAGATGGGTTACCAGTTAGTAGCATTTTTAACCGACTTTTTTTTATAAATCCACAATTAATAAGCCCTCGGCATCATCCCACCTGATGGTAAGAGATGATGATGCCGAAGAGTGAAGCGAGCTTACCAAGATTCCCCAACGCAATGGAGATCTGGCTATCTTTTATTCAAGCCAGAACCTTTTTAAAGTAATGTGTTTTACTCTGTTGCGCTCCTCACTATAAGTCGGGTGTAATGACTCACGTCCCGTAAAAAATTAAAGTTCAGAACTTCTGGTGAAACTGATAACTGTATAATATCAGAAAACACAAAATATAACACGGAAAATACAAGTAGGTACAGAAATTCGGTATGCTAAGTTAGTCCCTAGGAGAACGTCCGATCTATATCGTGGCTGAGAGTTGACTCCTCTGGTGTATCTTGTAACATTGAATAACGACTAGTTACCGGAGATCGGGGGGTGCTCCTAACGGTACTAAGATACAAAGAAATATTAAGAATACTTGTGGGAAAACAGAGGTACAGTACAGCAATAACAAACAGGGATACAATACATAATAAAACTATAAACATTTAGCTGGGTAGAAACTAATAAATGTCGGCGTGTCTTTTGCACAAATTACGTTCCCATAGCGGCATCTGGTAACATTCTACTTATGTAGACCGTAATAACAGTTAGACAAATAAAAAATCTCTATAGTGTGCAAGCCCGCCAAAACGTAACCAGGATGTACCTCAATAAACTGTAGTTACATAAAGTCATATTAAAATATAAAATGTCCGTGTTAACGGCTTCAAAATCCAAGAACTGTTATTAGTTGTGTCTCGACAAAAAAAAACTTTTTAGGGTTCCATGGGACCAGGAAATGTGGTCGCCACAACTCTTTGCCTTGTTCCGGCAAAGATTAAAAAATATTAGGTACCTGTATGACCTACAGCGTATACTTTTTGGTGATTTTGAGTATAAGGTACGCTACCCTCGTCGAAACACTCGATCCGGACCACATTGTTAATGAGGGACTTGTGAACCAGAAACCTGCTGAAACCACCCTGGGACAGTTGGTCACCCTCCCGGAAATAGAGCAGGTTTCCGGATTTAAGGATTATGTCCTCCCCCTCTATTCGGACTTCACACAATCCAACGATATCTCATCGTAACCTGCTCAATTGTTCCTCGACTTCTGTAAGCTTCGCGTCGGTCCGCAGTGTGCTGTGCGCGTGTTGTAGGTTGCCAGGGCCAGAGGTCTTTTGGTTTGGTAGCCTGGCATATTCTGCCGGGGGTTCTTCGCACCCCATGCCCCGCCGTTACCTTGACCGCTACCAGAGCCAGGAACAGCGGAGCCGCCGGGGACTAGGGGCCGTATTTTTGTAGTGTATTTATTGGGGGATGTTGCCGTAATCGCCACGCTTGGCAGGCGGGTTGGCGGGTTGGCGATCGCAGTGTTGTTGCAGGTCGACTGCTATTAGTCACGGAAAGGACGCTGCTGCCCATTCTTCGGTCTAAGTCCCTTAGTAGACTCTTACGACACCTATTGGAAGAGATAGGATGGCCCTATTCAAAGCTGGGAGCCATACGGCCTCATAACTCATGTCGCTTAATTTAAAAAGTTCACAATTATTATTCAATTCCTTAAAAAAGTCGCTTTCCAACAAGAAGTCTTTCAACCGGCGCCTAAATGTCTCTTCATTGGTTATTTCCCGCAGAGTAGTCGCTGGTTGGATTTGTTAGTTGAGTTTCCCAAACGCAGTTATTCCGTGCAGCTCATTTTCCTTTCGCCGTTATTGCTAGTCGCCAAATATACAGGGTGTCCAAGGACTAATGCGCCAAACTTAAGGGGGTAGTAGCTTGGACCGCGGCCTAACAGAATATCAAAATTTGATCTCAGTCACCATTTTCGAGATATTTGGGGTTGGATTATTGCCTATTTTGTGCACCAAGCAACACCATGTACTGTTTTTTTTATTCAAGAATACTCTTGATAGGTGGCCTTACCCGATGTGCATATATTTTTTCAACAATGTTACAAAAATACTTAAAAAAAGTTAAAGTTGCTATAGAAAATTATTCGACTTTACTTTCACCTTCAGTGGTGAAAAAAAATACCGGGCTATGAGGGCAAAGTGATTCAAAAAGTATCTCATTCAATGCATATTTTTAGAAGGTATAAAATTAAGTAACTTTATTCATGAATAATTAGATAGGTATATATTTCTTGCATAATAATTTGAAACTTTATTTATAAATATTAAGTCTTTTTTCTATTTTTGTTGCATATAGGTGGACACTTGTAATTAGCATAGCCATGCGTATTTAGTTACAAATTGTAAAATATAAATAATTAAATAAGGGGCACACTTCGACGTTATCGCTGATTAATTAATTAATGTGTAAAATTAGTTAAAAATTAAGCTGTAGCTGTTTTCGTTTACATAATACGACAGTTTAGCGAGGAATTAATGAAAAACATCAGTATTAATAGTGAATGATAGATAACAATTATATGTAAGGATTAACTTTAACTGACGTTTGACGAGTGCCGCTGCCCAGTCAATCTATTTATTTAAAACAATAAAGATTTTGAATATTGATATGGTCACTATAAGATGTTGTTCGGTTAGCTAGTTACTTAATAACTTAAGACAGAAGAACTCTTAAGTAGGGACTGAATAAATTAACCGACTTGGTATTTACAATAAGATCAATGACGCGTGGTAAATCACCCGGCCACGATAATCTCAGCATTGAGCACTTGCAGTACGCAGGCGCCCATCTACCTCGGGTGTTAGTTAGCTTTGTTATTTAACTTTTGTATGGGTCATGGACACCTACCGCAGGCGCTGATGCGGACGGTTGTCGTGCCAATCGTTAAGAATAAAACAGGTGATGCCTCCGACAAGAACAATTATAGGCCGATCTCCTTGGCAACGGTGGTGGCAAAGGTACTGGACAGTCTGCTTAATCGACAGCTTGATAAGCACACATAGTTCGGCTTTAGAGCTGGACTGTCTACAGAAACAGCGATTCTCCGACTAAAGCACACTGTCCAGTATTACACTACCAGGAAGACTCCCGTGTGCGCCTGCTTCCTTGACTTGTCGAAGGCATTTGACCTTGTTTCATACGACATCCTATGGAACAAGCTGGAGAAGAGAGAACTAAGGTTTTGGTACGACAATCAAACCAACAATGTCAGATAAGCTGGCACGTACTCGGGCGAGTATGGCTTGGAGTGTGGGGTGAGACAGGGTGGCCTGAGCTCGCCCAGGCTCTTCAACTTGTACATAAACGCACTGATTGAGGAGCTCAGCAGTACTGGTATTGGTTGTTCTATCGACGGTAAAATTGTCAATAACATCAGTTATGCCGATGATATGGTGCTGCTGAGTCCATCAATCAGAGCCCTCAGACAACTCCTGAAGTTGTGTGCACATTTTGCCCTGGCTCATGGCTTCAGGTACAATACAAAGAAAAGTGATATACTCATATTTAAAGCAGGCAATAAGTGGCCAAAAGCTGTACCACTAGTCTATCTTGGAGGAAGTGCACTGAGTAGAGTCACACATTTTAAGTACCTGGGGCACTGGGTCACTGAGGATCTGTCTGATGATATGGATATGGAGAGGGAGCGTAGGGCATTGGCCATGAGGTGCAATATGCTGGCTCGCAGGTTCGCACGCTGCTCTAGAGAAGTAAAACTAACCTTGTTTAAGGCGTTCTGCCAAAAATTTTACACCTGCAGCCTGTGGGTCAGATATACCCTCAAGGCCTTTAATGCCCTTCGCATTCAATATAATAATGGGTTTAGGATGCTGATGGGTTTGCCTCGTTTCTGCAGCGCATCAGAAATGTTTGCAGAGGCACGCACTGACTCTTATCAGAGTATTGTGCGTAGGAGAGTCGCCTCGCTGATGCGTCGCGTGCGGGACAGCCCCAGCGGCCTCCTTAACACCATACGGAGCGGGTGGACTGCCCGATTATGCGGCACTGGAACCATTTTCACATTGAGTCCAGGGTCGCCATGTATGGTAAATTTTAATTTCATTTTGTTTTTAATTATATTATGTTATTGTTTACTAACATAGTACAAGTTGTACTAACAAATTATGGGCATAGCCTGAATTAAAGATAATAATAATAATAATTACATGGATTTCCCAACTTTTTACGGAATAAGAACTGAGTTGCAAGACTTGTTTTTTTTACAAGTTATGTTTTTGATGGCATCCTATTTCTTTATGTAGATAGTCCAACTTTTTTCCTTTCCGGTACCTCCTTCTTCTTTAATACCAACAACGTACTTTCTTTAAGCCCACTCTTCAACAAGCTTTTCGTAAGGATGACCACTCCGGGAGTGCCGACAAAAGTGAAAATCAACCACCTTAAAGTCTTATAACTTGTACACCAAATGTTTTTTTTAATTCTGTCATAATCGTATAGTATCGTGTTGCATCGTGAACCGTCGTGTCGCATTTCGTCGCTTCGTATTGCATCGTGTCGCGTCGTGTCGCGTCGTATCGCATCGTGTCGCGTCGTATCGCATCGTGTCGCGTCGTATCGCATCGCGTCGTGTCACATCGCGTCGCATCGTGTCACAACGTGTCACATCGCGTCGCATCGTGTTGTATCGTGTCGTACCGTGCCTCGTCGTGCCGCATCGTGTCGCGCCGTGTCGCGTCGTGTAGCGCCATGTCCGTGTATTACCTTGTTGAGCCGTGTCGCGTCGTATCGCGCCGTGTCACGCCGTGTCACGCCGTGTCGCATCGTGTCGCGTCGTGTCGTATAGTATCGTATCGTATAGGTTATGATTATTAGTGCTCTTTTTTTCATGGCACTTATACTTTGCGAGATTTTGGTACGACTTCTTATCAATGACATGTCCTATTCTTGCTTTTTCATTCCGTTGACCATTTTACATGCAAATGTAACTTTGTAAGCCTATATCAAGACTAAGGTCTTTGACCAGTGTGTGTTGCCAGTGATGACTTACGGAACTGAGACATGGTCGCTTACTATGGGCCTCATAAGAAGGCTCAAGGTCACCCAAAGGGCAATGGAGCGTGCTATGCTCTGTTTCTCTGCGTGATCGAATCAGAAACGAGGAGATCCGCAGGAGAACTAAAGTAATCGACATAGCTCACAGAATCGCTAAACTGAAGTGGCAGTGGGCAGGGCACATAGCTCATAGAACAGATGGCCGATGGGGCAGTAAAGTTCTCGAGTGGCGACCGCGCACCGGAAAATGTAGCGTAGGCAGGCCTCCCACGCGGTGGACCGATGACCTGGTGAAGGTCGCGGGAAGCCGATGGATGCGGGCAGCGCAGGACCGGTCGTCGTGGAAATCCTTGGGGGAGGCCTTTGTCCAGCAGTGGACGATTTGTGGCTGATATGATGATGATGAATCCTATATATTTATATGGGACTAGTTGTCCCGGCGAACTTCGTACCGCCTTATAACTACACTACACTGCAATACACTGCACTGCACTACACTACACTCCACTGCAATAAAATAAATAAATACACTACACTGCACTGCACTACGCTAAACCACACTGCACTACACTATACTGCACTGCACTACACTAAACTGCACTGCACGGCATTGCACTACACTACACTTCACTATTCTACACTACACTACACCACACCCTACAACCTACACTACACATCAATACACTACACACTATACACTACACCCTACACACAACACTGCATTACACTGTACTATTCTACACTACACTACACCCTACAGCCTACACACTACACTCTACACCCTTCACCCAACACCCTACCCCCCTTCACACTACACACTACACTACTTTTTGTTGATAATGCAGGATTTTTTTAGGGTATTTCTTTTACACCTTGTTTATAAGAGTTTTAGAAAGGATCCCTATTTGAAAATATACTACAGCCTATAGCAGCGGTGGATAGTGTTGCTTCCCAATAGTGAAAGAATTTTTCAAATCGGTCCAGTAGTTTTGGAGCCTGTTCAATGCAAACAAACAAACAAACAAATCTTTCCTCTTTATAATATTATTACTACGCTACGGCTGCATTGCTTGGGGTCATTGCGCGGCGGCGGTGTTTATTTTCCTAAACTCGTACGTAATATCTTCTGAATGGAATGTCCGATTTAAGTAATTTAAAAGGTTATCTGTAGGTTAATCATTTTTTAATAATGAAATGATTTATTTGGATAAGGGTTAATACGAAGGTATGGTTATAATTATAATTATCTGATTTTGGTCAGTTTTTTATTAACTTTTAAAATGTAAAAAGTGGTTATAGTGACACAATTATAATAGTTAGTTAGTTAATATAGTATCACGAAGTTTTTTGTAGGTATTGATATGTTCTCTTATATGAAGAACATTGTTTGTTCTGTCATCAATAGTTTCCGTAGCGTATGCGATGATATAATTTTTTAAGCACACTTTTTTACACCTTGGTTCACGTTACTGAAGTTTTATCAAGGATCCCTTATTTTTTTCTAATAATACATATAGTCTATGTTACTCAGCGATTATGTAGCATTCTTATTATTGGTTTTGAGTTTATTCGTTACAAACATACAAAGCTTTCCTCTTTATAATATTAGTAATTAAATAGTAATTTATGCAGTTAGTGTATCTAGAAAACTGGACCGAAATTGCAAAAGATTTAAGTTTTTCCTTGATATACACTAAACACTATAGATAGCGTCGGTGGCTCAACCGGTAACGACTCGGTCCATCTAACCAGAAGTACCGGGTTCAAATCTGGACGGCCAATGTACCAATGAGTTTTTCAAAAACTTACGTACGGACAGCGACACATCAAGCTACACAAAACCAGCATAAGCTGGCCACGCGAGGCCCGCGTATACTGGTTTTGTATAGCTTGATGTGGCGCCGTGTGTACATATCATTACCGATTGCTTTAACGGTGAAGGAAAACATCGTGAGGAAACCTGCACACGCCTGCGAAGAAACTCGAAGACCATACAGCCAGGTCTGACGTATTTAGGCTTCCTTAGCTGTTGGATTTGTAATGCTAGTGCCGGTGCAATGAAAAAACAACAAAATAAAACTACGAATGCGTCTACCACAAATCCCGCCAAAAAACCTTTGGGAATGATTGACTTGAGTGACTTGACAGTTGACGTCAAGGCCTATTCATTTCATCGTCATAGAAATAGGGCTGTTCGTTTCATAGTAATGTGAACCGATGACGTCATCAAGGTTTCAAAATTTAAAAAAATATTTAAAAATATCTAGAGGCTTAAAAAATGAAATATTCAAATTAGTTTTTCAAAATGGTCTAATAATAATAATAATAATAATAATAATAGGTATTTATTTCAGACGTAGTCCATAATTGGTTAGTAACATTGGTACTTATAAACTAGTGTTAGTAAAAAACAATTCTAAACCATCAGAAAAAAAATTTAAAAAAATACATTTTTTTTTAGCATACCCAATTGAAGCACTTAAGCCCTCACACATTGCTATGCCCTCACGGGGCGTCATAATTAATTAAAAAACACCTACCTACTGTTACACATATTATTATGTTTGTACATCATTAGTTGTGACACTGCAATGAATAAATGAAATGAAATGACCTTGCTAGGAAAAACTGCTCCAAATGCCAAAATCTATTGGCTGATTTATCTTTGATATGTAGACAATATTTTATTTTGGAACAGCAACATATTATATATCATATACATATATGTCATATGCATAATCTATTATTTTATAATATCCTCTAGAGCACAAGCATTTTTTGACATGAGTCTTGAATTTATTCTCTAACAAACTGCTCACATTTTCTGGAATTTTATTGTAGAATCTTATACACTGCCCCACAAATGACTTTTTAACCTTACTCAGTGTTGAAAAGGCTATATCTATTTTATTTACATTTCTTAAATTCAAATTATGCCTGTCACTGTTATTAGAAAATAAATGCAAATTCTTACGAAAGTACATGATGTTTTCATATATAAATTAACTAGCAACAGTTAAAATATTGATTTCTTTGAACTTATTCTCTAATGACTCACGTGACCGCATCTGATAGATTGCGCGGATCGCGCCAAGTCGAGCAAAAAAACGGGGACGGCCGTACCATCCTTATCTCGAAGCAGTTTAGTCCATTTTCGACCCTCCTATACTATAACTTCGTTGTGGATAAAACTAGAAGCCTGAATATCACCATGGATTCACTACATTATACGTTAAATATGGAACAATTTTCCTAAAAGTGAAAAAAAAGAAGAAAATATTTCGGGGTAAATCGGAATATAGTTTAGGAAAAGAAGAAATGGTAAACAAAACAATTACAAAAGACGACGGCGGTGATTAAAATAGCCTTAAAGGTATAACACAAATTTTTATTCACTTAAGAACATATGTCTAGGTAATATAAAAAGTTTTTGTTGTGTACCAGAATAACAACGATCGTTGTTATGCTATGCTATGTGTTCGTTACTCGGTAACGACTTGTTATTTTTGCCAAATTGGTCTTCTTTTTGTCCAAGATGGGGCGGGGTGAGTTTTTTTATGCTGGAGTTGACACTATTAAACCCCTAATTTTAGATATGCCTTCGACCCTATATGTTTCCTATATTTGGTAGCGAATCGAGTTTTCAGACTTCCGGTGTTGATTTATCCGAAAATCGGAATTGTCACGCATCCGCAATTACCACTTTGGTTCATATTTATGGTAGGGTACCGAAACTTCTTTTAACGTTTTATGGTATTTTGTCGACAGAGACTTATCGCAATATTTAATTTGCGGTTTGAAATATTTTAGGATCGTGATAAAACTTTGCGGTTTTCTAAGCGTCTTTTCACACGCATCGGTTTTTTCCCCAGCGTAATGGCACTAACCCACCTTTTTTGTGGTTAATTGTCTTCAAGTTGGTTAGCACTGTCTTAGCCCGCATATTTTCTTGCGGTTCCTATATTTTTTATGGAGTGTCGATGACCGGACTTAAGATAATTTTTTTGATCGAAAGTCGGGTCTGACTTCTTAATTGTGTGTGTTGACTTTCGCTGTGGTTCTTTTTGTCGGGGATATCATTTAGCGTCGTAAGTTTTTGCGCTTATTGGGTGTTCATTTTCTTATCAACGATGTTTTTTTAAAGGATACTAACTTTTTTCCTTTTTTTGGTTCGAGAGGGTCTCCATTTTCTTCCTCTTTTTTGCTAGCTTATTTTTTTCTTTCGGAACGTTTAGCTTTTAACAACCCTGGGTTTTCCCCTTAACATGTTTTCCGAAGTTTTTTCTTTTGAACTTTTTGCGTTTTACCCGTGGAGCGTAATTCGATTTTTTCCGTTAAAGTGCCTTGAGCGTGTTGAGTCATGGGTGACGTCATTCAGACTCGGCTAGGACCTATTTTTTTAAGTTTTTTGTAAATATGTAATTAATTTTTATTCTATTGTTATATACCGTTGTAAAGATTAATAAATTTCCTAGCTATTAAAAGTAAAAAATAATTAAAAATAACTCACCTGATGAACACATTTTGTGGTTTTCATCATCATTTTCAAAAAAAATCTTGATTTTTGCACTTTTAGTCGCTGAATGCACCCACTTACACAACCTTATTACACATTTTCGCAAAAACTAAACGTATCATAGCATAATACACTTTCATAAGTGTATATAAACTAAATATTTCACTTCGAATCACAATAGTTTTACTACAAAATTAGGATAAGTTTCCAACGACAAAAAACGGAGTTCATCACTTTGCCGTTCTGCACAGTACTTCGTATTTTTCACAAATTATTTTGCAATTATTTCAAAAACTAATCATTTTAACATAATCTTCATTCTTTTCCCAGTAATTTGATATGAGATTTATATAACAACATGAACCGTTTACGTCTGAAACTCATTTTCACACTTTACTATTCTCACAATACATACGACACGGCAAAACAATATGGCTGACTATGGCCGCCCGGCTTGGAAATAATTTATTTTTGAATGAATTTCGAATGGCTGAACGATAAAAAGAGGATAAAACAGGTCACAACATGATAGACTTTGTGTATAAAAAGATTCGTTCCTATACGGTCGGTAAGACGGCAACAAATCACAAAAGAGTTTATTTGGCCTACCGGTAGTCCAAAACACGCTCCACGGAGACATTTTTTCTGGCCTACCGGTAGTCCAAATTTGCAGAACACAATTTTTTTCGTTATGTCCCTTCTCGTTGGACTTCCTTAGCTTATTCGTTTTGTCCTTTTAATCGGACCTTTCTTGTTGTTTTCTTTCGATTTCTGTCGATTTTTCCAACTTTTGTTAAACTATTGTCGTATAACTTGTTTCTTTGATAGTTTATTCTTTTATGGTGATCTAATTTTTAATTTCTTCTTCAGGGCTGTCCATCGACTTTAGAGTTGTAATTTTTTTTAAATTTTTTGGACTTCTCCCCTATTTTTTTTGTGAGTTTGCGTGTAGTTTGTGACGATAATACTTCTTGTCTTAAAATAAAAACTCCTTTAGATTTTCGTCTTTCTTGTTTGGTTGAAGTATTTGTTCTTTTGTCTGGGTTTGACTTGGCTTTAAAAAATAGACAAGCGGTAATGGTTAGGAGTTATTTCTCTTAGATATTTACCAAATTTTAAAATTTGATTGTGATTTACATGAGCCCAATTTTTTTGTAAATGGTGAGTAGAGTGTTTTCCGATTTCTTAAGTGTTTTGTACGGCCTCTTTGTGACCGTAGTTCTTGTGAAATAGGGCTTCTGGAACCTGCATGATCCGAAATAGTAGCTACCTCCACTAGCTCCCGTAGAAGACTTCTTGCGACGCGCCGCAGCATGACAAATTGACCGTTTGAGGTGTTCCACACCCGGATCGTCGGTTACCCTACTCCTATCTCCGAGCGCTGCCTACCAGTATCATCCGCCAGTCGCCAAAAGGGAAGTCCAATACTTTTCTTACTTTGGACTTCTTCCTTCTATTTTGTTCATTTTTTTATTTCAAATTTTTAGTTGACCTTTTTTAAAATTTGAAATACCTCTAAGATTCTACGTGACCGTATTCCTTTAAGTAAATTTAAATCGGATGTATTTTTTAAACCTCAGAGTAATTCGGGAAATTCTATTTAATTTTATATTTTAGTCATTAGGGCCTTAATTGAAAGCCGTAAGGTAGAAGATTTTATCCGAGTTTAGCAACGTTCGTTGTTACACAACTAAAACTTTTTATATTACCTAGATATGTTCTTAAGTGAATCAAAATTTGTGTTATACCTTTTAGGCTATTTTCATCACCACCGTCGTCTTTTTGTAATCGTTTTATTGACTTATCATTTCTTCTTTTCCTAAATTATATTCCGATTTACACCGAAATATTTTCTTTCATTATTTCCTCTTTTAGGCAAATTACTCCAAATTTAACGTATAATATGGTGATTCCATAGTGATATTTGAGCTCACTATTTTTATTTTCGCTTCAAAACACAGTATATTTCAAATTTCATTCAATTTAAACCAGTAGTTTAAGAATTATAACTAGTCAAAGTTTTTTAATTTTGTCACTCACTGACTGATGGATCATCAAAACTCTAAGGCACTTCTAGCAGACACAGAAGCTTGAAATTTAGAATATAATTAGTGTTTAGTGTATAAATCAAGAAAAAAAGTCAAATATTTTGAAATTTCGGTCCAGTTTTCTAGATACATAAACTGCATAAATAAATTTGTAAACCCATATAAATGTATGGGATTACAAAGTTACATTTGCATGAAAAATTATCAACGGAATGAAAACGACGCGACACTATGCGACACGACGCGACACGATGCGACACGACGCGAACCAATGCGACAGGACGAGACAAGACGCGACACGATGCGACACGACGTGAAACGACGCGAAACGAGGCGACACGATGCGACACAACACGACGCGACACGATGCAACACGATGCAACACGATGCGACACGACGAGACACTATACAACACGATGCGACACGACGAGACATTATACAACACGATGCGACACGACACGATGAGACAAGATGCGACATGATGCTCGCTAAAATTGTTATTTTATTAATAATTAATATTTTTTAATGTACAAATAATATTTTTAAGCCGCGCCGCGCCTCAATATCGAGCAACAACCGGCCAAGTGCGTGTCGCAATGTAGGGTTCCGTAGTTGCCATTATCGCGTCTATATCTAATTTTCAAATTTCCAAATACAGCGGTTTAGTTGTTAGGGGGCGGGAACACTCGACTCCAACATAATTTAGCACTTTCAAGCCTATTTTTTCTAAAACGGAACCCTAAATTATAAAGTGGTCTTAGAATACTCACGACTATTTTTTAAGCTCTAACCAACGATACCCCACACGACTGGGTTTTACGATTTAAAAAAATCATCCCTATACTTGGAAGTACCTACCCTTAAAAAGTTTTTTTTTTCATTTTTTTTACAGTTCGCCGCTTTATTATTAAATATATATTTGCGAAATTTTAGCTCTTAACTACTAGGAGCTAAGCCGCGGACAGACAGACGGACAGACAGACATGACAAAACTCTAAAGGTTCCTTGTTGTACTACGGAACCCTAAAAACGAGCAAAAAAATCTCGTTTGTTGTATGGGAGCCCCCTTAAATATTTATCTTATTCTGTTTTCAGGGTTCCGTACTTCGAAAGGAAAAAACGGAACCCTTATAAGATCACTTTGTTGTCCGTCCGTCTGTCTGTCTGTCTGTCAAGACCCTTTTTCTCAGGAACTCGTGGAGGTATAAAGCTGGAATTTATATCAAATACTCAGGTCTACTGTCCTTTGGAGCTGTGAAAAAATCAAACTTCAAAGCCAAAGCAATCAAAAGATACAGCCGTTTATGCCGCAAATTTGCGCAAATTTTCGACACTCGCAAGGGAATCAAAACCTACAGGCTATTGCCCGTGAACTCAAAATCTTGAAATTTGGTAAGAAGCAACGTCTTATAGGACAGATAAAGGAAAAATTGCGAAAAATTTCAGTTACATCATATAATAAATATATTTAATAATAATTTTAAAATACCATAACTATGACTCGATTGTTGTAATAGGTGAACTTTTACTTATATACCTACAGCTTTGTGCGGAACCCCCGGTGCGCGAATCTGGCTCGCACTTGGCCGGTTTTTTAGTATTTGTTGTTATAGCGGCAACAGAAATACATCATCTGTGAAAATTTCAACTGTCTAGCTATCACGGTTCATGAAATGACAGACGATGATGATGACAGACGGACAAACAGACAGACAGACTAGAGGTGAGGCGTATGTACCAGAACAGATCCGGAGAACAGGTATTTTACAATACTAGGCGGCAGCACCTCTTCTAATATAACTAATACTCGATCTATATAGTCCTAAAAATATTACGAGAACTCCGGCTCTTGTTTATTTAGTCAAATATTTAATAATCCCGTTTTTCCGGTAATTGATTGAACATTTTCATGTAACACGGTAAAGTATAACGTAGCTGCTTGTTTTTTGTCGTGGGGTTTTTGTGGACTGATGTGGTAACATTGTTTACAATGTTGAGGTTAGGTGTGTGCTTGCGCGTTTTTTGGCACGAAAGAATAATTAAATCTGCGAACTAAAAACCTTCTGGCCAAATCTTCTGATCTCTTCTGAACACAAAATAATATACAGGTTGTAACAAAACTGGTGTAGGTCCCGTTAACTGGGGCTTCTACTCATCATACTGAACAACATTTTTTCTACGACTTTGCTGAAATCGCGAAAAAAATTTTTTGCTTTTCAAACAAAACGATCAGCTGATCGACCAATTTTGTGCATTTTAGTATGGAAGGTTCATATTTTTGGAGTTTACTCCTTAAGAATCGATTTTCATATATAAGGCCGGGGTATGAAATATATGGGAGTAAAATCACTACTAATCGCCCTAATTCAGGGTAGGATCGAGCCCCTCGGTGGGGACGTAAATGAGCTGATATGATGATGATGAAAATCAAACTACGATGTCACGCGATGATACCCGAAGTGCGTTAAACGAAAAACCTATCCCCGACCACAGTGTATTATATAGGTATACTAGCTATCCCGGCGAACTTCGTACCGCCTTACATTACATTACACTGCCCTTCCCTACCCTACACTACCCTACACTACACTACACTACCCTACCCTACACTACCCTACCCTACCCTACATACACTACACTACACTACCCTACCTTACACTACTCTACACTACCCTACACTACACTACCCTACCCTACACTACCCTACCCTACACTACCCTACCCTACCCTATCCTATCTCTCAAGTTGGATCGAACTGCACATGG
This sequence comes from Coleophora flavipennella, assembly GCA_947284805.1. Classification (NCBI taxonomy): domain Eukaryota; kingdom Metazoa; phylum Arthropoda; class Insecta; order Lepidoptera; family Coleophoridae; genus Coleophora; species Coleophora flavipennella. The sequence goes on along the minus strand of OX369303.1, from coordinate 11,796,192 downwards.
TGTGCGAATTTTATTATAATCGGTTAAGTGGTTTAGGAGTCCATTGAGGACAAACATTGTGACACGAGATTTAATATTAAGATATTAAGATAAGATTATTGTATGTGTTACTTGTTTTTCGCGTCTTTGAAAAAAGAACCGCAAGCGCTTCGTAGTGAGTTTCCAAATATGAGACAAAAAAAAATATTAAAAAAGTTTTTAATTAGTTACTGGACCGATTGCTTCCAAAATCGATATCTGAGGGTCCCTGAGGTCCCTTATCACAAATCCGTTGCCCGAACTGAAAAAAAGTGGCCGCCATTTTGAACTATTTAGTTACTGGACCGATTGCTTCCAAAATTGATATCTGGGAGTCCCTTATCACAAATCCGTTGCCCGAATTGAAAAAAGTGGCCGCCATTTTTAACTTTTTAGTTACTGGACCGATTGCTTCCAAAATCGATATCTGGGGGTCCCTGAGGTCCCTTACCACTAATCCCTTGTCGGAAGTGAAAAAAGTGGCCGCCATTTTGAACTTTTTAGTTACTGGACCGATTGCTTCCGAAATCGATATCTGGGGATCCCTGAGGTCCCTTATCACTATTCCTTGTCGGAAGTGAAAAAAGTGGCCGCCATTTTGAACTTTTTAGTTCTTGGACCGATTTCTTCCAAAATAAATATCTGAGGGTCCCTGAGGTCCCTTATCACGAATCCGTTGCCCAAATTGAAAAAAGTGGCCGCCATTTTGAACTTTTTAGTTACTGGACCGATTGCTTCCGAAATCGATATCTGAGGGTCCCTGAGGTCCCTTATCACGAATCCGTTACCCAAATTAAAAAAGTGGCCGCCATTTTGAACTTTTTAATTCTTGGACCGATTGCTTCCAAAATCGATATCTGAGGGTCCCTGATGTCCCTTATCACGAATCCGTTACCCAAATTAAAAATGTGGCCGCCATTTTGAACTTTTTAGTTACTGAACCGATTGCTTCCAAAATTGATATCTGGGGGTCCCTGAGGTCCATTATCACAAAAAATCCGTTGCCCGAATTGAAAAAAGTGGCCGCCATTTTTAACTTTTTAGTTACTGGACCGATTGCTTCCAAAATCGATATCTGGGGGTCCCTGAGGTCCCTTATCACTAATCCCTTGTCGGAAGTGAAAAAAGTGGCCGCCATTTTGAACTTTTTAGTTCTTGGACCGATTTCTTCCAAAATCAATATCTGAGGGTCCCTGAGGTCCCTTATCACGAATCCGTTAACCAAATTGAAAAAAGTGGCCGCCATTTTGAACTTTTTAGTTACTGGACCGATTGCTTCCGAAATCGATATCTGGGGATCCCTGAGGACCCTTATCACTATTCCTTGTCGGAAGTGAAAAAAGTGGCCGCCATTTTGAACTTTTTAGTTCTTGGACCGATTGCTTCCAAAATCGATGTCTGAGGTCCCTTATCACTAATCTGTTGTCGGAAGTGAAAAAAGTGGCCGCCATTTTGAACTTTTTGGTTACTGGACTGATTGCTTCCAAAATCGATATCTGGGGGTCCCTGAGGTCCCTTATCACAAATCCGTTGCCCAAAATGAAAAAAAGTGGCCGCCATTTTGAACTTTTTAGTTACTGGACCGATTGCTTCGAAAATCGATATCAGGGGGTCCCTGAGGTCCCTTATCCCTAATCCCTTGTCGCAAGTGAAAAAAGTTGCCGCCATTTTGAACTTTTTAGTTACTGGACCGATTGCTTCCAAAATCGATATCTGGGGGTCCCTGAGGTCCCTTATCACGAATCCGTTGTCAGTATTGTAAAAAGTGGCCGCCATTTTGAACTATTTAGTTACTGTTTCGATTGCTTCCAAAATCTGATACATATGCACACTCAATTGCAAGATCTGCCCCGAGCACAAAGTGAGGGCTAGTTCATACAAAGTCACTATGGTGATAGACGAGACTAAAGGTGAAATCGTCAGATGCCAGTGCTTGGACTGTGCAGCTTCAGCTGGTGGTTGTAAGCATGCAGTGGAATTTTTAATGTGGACCCATCGTCGCAGTGAAGACCCTTCCTGCACCGAGGTTGAATAGTACTGGAAAAAACCCATTCTCTCGAGAGTAGCGACTACTGTGAAATACGTCACAGTAGATCAAATTTCCAAAAAAAACAGCTCCACATCATAACACCAGCATATTCCTTTTCCACGAGTTTCTTCAAGAAGCAAAAAAGAAGAAAATTATGAATTGTGAACTGTTGAAGTATCAGAACAACTTTAAACACAATAATGTTCGACAGTTTTCACTGCATCATTTCCTTATTCAAGCGAGTGATGATAAAAAGAAAGATGTCAACAAATTACTAGAAACATTACAAGAGAAACAAAAATGCTCATGATTTAATTGAAGAGTCAACTCGAAACCAATGTAAGAGCCTTTTATGGTATGACCTAAGATATGCTCGTATAACCGCATCCAAAGCATACGAGGTTAGTCGCTGCCAAACACCAGATGGATCATTAGTAGCTGCGATCAGTTGAGCTAAAACACCTGACCCATCAGCTATGAAAAGAGGCCGGAAATTGGAATCAACAGTTATAAAAACTTAGCAGAGTAAACTTAAAACCAAAGTCAAGCCCTGTTTTGTGCCTGTTTAGACAATTGTACTTAAATAGTAAACTCCAGTCGTGCGTCGGAGCTGACACACACACTTTTTTTTTGCGAATTGATCATGGGTTCCTTGGGGAAAGTTGTTCAGTATGACGAGTAGAACCCCTAGTTAACGGGTCCTACACCAATTATTTTACACCCTGTATATTATAGTGAATGACCATCAAGATATCGATGTCGGTTCTTTATAATAATTCAATACTCCCCGCTACTACAGATTAATATAATGAATAGTATAGTTACTACATTTCACTATAATGTTACGAACTAATTGTTAACTACAACCACAAATTGGAAAGGTCACCTACAAAGCTTAAGTTTTTCATTTGAGATTTTTAAAATCTTTACTAGATGGCGCTGTATGTATTTTAGAAACCGCTTTCGAAGTAAAAGTGCACCTTGGTTTAAGTCGAAGCGTAGCCGACAATTGTCTATCCAAACAGTCCAGAGCATTTTCTGCCGTAGGACTCTGGACGCCCAATGGTGCTTCAGGAACCCGGACTTGCATAGGGACTTAGGCTTACCTACCACCCAACAATTCATCAAAGGCCTCTCCGAGAACTTCTTCAAAGCCTCGGAGTCGCATCCCAATCCGTTGATTCGCGGGGCAGCGGACTACTCCCCGCGTCCCGTTTTAACTAGTAGTATGGTCCGCAGACCAAGAAATGTCCTCACTGATCCTCCCGATAAAATATCAGCCGACCTGAACTGCCTCTTGGCAGCTCAGGGAGGAACTGATAGTGTTATTGTTTGAATGACACTGTCCCCACACTTGCAGACCTAATGTGATAAACTAAGCGGCCACTCACATCAGGAGCTCTCCGCGCTGTCCCCTTAGCGTGTATTTTTCGCAAATAGGGGGGGCGTCGCTCATACTTTTAGGGTGGCTCATGCTGCCAAAGTTCTTCGGGGGGTGTTAGTGGGTATTGCGGCTCTACAGCTGTGAGTCCCACATAACCGGTGCAGTTTTACCGCTGCACAGGTATGCGTAAATGCATTCACCTCCCCCCCCTACACAACATCTCACGGAAAAAAAAAAAAGACAATTGTCAACCTACTAATCTGGATTGAATTTTGTGGCGCTCTCCAGTACGAGTTACATGTACTGTAAAGGGACATCTCTACCCCAGCGTAATATTATTAAAATGACATGAAATAAATATTAAATAGTTATTTATTAGGTCTGTCTGTCTAACTGGTCTGAGATCGAATTTACTTGCACTGTTACATATTTTGAAAGATAATTAATACAATAAAAAACCAAAAATAAAATAAAAAATAACAATTGTTACATTTTTATTTACAGATTCTGAGAAACGCGTGAACAAACATACATACAAACAATAAGTACATGACTTTACGAATTTTTTGAAACCATTTTTGAGAACGCGAGTATAGGATGAAACAATTGGTCATAAATATAATATAACTAGCTTTTCCCATTGGCTTCGCCCGCGAGGACATCGTTTTTATGACCGTCTATGAGGGGAGTGGTGCTCGAGCCGCCATGGGCTAGCGCGCATGGACATGAGTTTTCTCCAGATTATTTTCATCTCCTTTTATCGGGCTATTAGCATTCTATGTCACTTTACACCCAATCCAACCAACCCAATTTCCAGATAGTTGATACTTTTGATTGTAGGTTCATTATGGAACTTTATATTACACATATTGGTATATATCTAAACTAATTCTACATAAAATAAATAAAACTGCGTTTTTAATTTGTCAGCGGCCGGTTTCGATATGGCATGTATACCTGGGACAAACAGCCCAGCTAGGTAGGTGCAACTTCAATAAAGTGATCAATAGACGAATCCAACTCGGCTGGGCAGCGTTCGGGAAGCTTCGCAATATCTTCACGTGCCAAATACCGCAGTGTCTCAAGACTGAGGTCTTTGACTAGTGTGTGTTGCCAGTGATGATTTACGGAACTGAGACATGGTCACTTACTATGGGCCTCGTAAGTGTCACCCAAAGGGCAATGGAGCGTGCTATGCTCGGAGTTTCTCTGCGTAATCGAATCAGAAACGAGGAGATCCGTCGGAGAACCAAAGTAACCGACATAGCTCACAGAATCGTTAAACTGAAGTGGCAGTGGGCAGGGCACATATCTCGTAGAACAGATGGCCGTTGGGACAGTTAAGTTCTCGAGTGGCGACCGCGCACCGGAAAACGTGCTCCCACGCAGTGGACCGACGACCTGGTGAAGATCGCGGGCAGCGCAGGACCGGTCGTCCTGGAAATCCTTGGGGGAGGCCTTTTTCCAGCAGTGGACGTTTTTCGGCTGATATGATGAGTACCTACGATGATGATGACTCGATTAGCTACGATTAATTTTTATATGTAGAAGTTTCACTAACTAAGCGCTAAATCATTTTACATATTATCCATTTATACAGTACATTTATCACACTCAAACGACTTCTAAAATCGAACTACACTTCTCGACATCAAAAGCCCGAGATACAGTCAGTTAAAAATTAATCTGCGCGTCACAATACTGTCAAACGTGACAGTCGCGAGATTTAATTAGCGAGCGGATGGCGGCGCCAGGCATTCAGCGGGGTTGCGGAGGTGTGAACTGTGCGTGGGCGGGGTTCAAATACGGAGGCTTACAGGATAAAATGAGTATTTTGTACAAAAAAACATTCAATTCAAAACATTCAATTCTTTGACAAAAATCTGCAAAAATAAGGTGTAACATTTTTGTGTGGAGTCTGTCATATTATTATTAAAGTTTATGTTCAAATGCATCGGAGTGATCTAGTGGTCCAGCCGCTACGCCGTTACAAGCAAGTGTATGGAATTGTATGAGCCGCGTCGCTGCTTGCATATATTTCACGGCGTAGCAGCCGAGTCGCTCTATTCTCAAGAACAAATATTAATTATTTCCAGCCTTACATACAATGGTTTCTCAAAATCTTTGGCATACTGTTAAAATTTACCAGATGCATTCGGTCAAAATGTCCTGCAAAATTTTCGGTTTGTATTTGCATCTCCTATAAATAAATATAAATAAAAAAAAAAAAAAGCCTTATATTTCTTACTAAATAAAAATACAGAATTAGCATTTCTTATTAACTACGTACTTAGGAACTATAATATATTAATGTTTTCATTTTGTGTAATGTAAGAACCCCTCGTTTTAGAAGGTGAAGGCCTCCTCTAGAGATTTCCAGGTCTCCCTGTTCTTTGCCGTTTCCATCCACTCTTTGCCAGCCACTTGTATGATATCATCTGCCCACCGGGCATCTGGTCTACCTCGCCTTCTATATATATCTCTTTATATATAAAATTCCGGTTTCGTAATTCCTCTCTTCCTAAAGGCGTGTGTTCGTAATTCCTCTCTTCCTAAAGGCGTGTGTTCGTAATTCCTCTCTTCCTAAAGGCGTGTGTTCGTAATTCCTCTCTTCCTAAAGGCGTGTGTTCGTAAGTCTTCTCTTCCTAAAGGCTTGACCGATTTTGATTTTTTTTTGTTCATATGGGGTCACTTGAATGGTTGTTAGCTATAGTTGTACCCGGTAGATGGAACTGTTGTCAAGATCCAGATTTTTTTAAACTGGGAACAAAGTCGCAAGAATCCATTCATATTATACAGGTTTATTCAAGAGAGATTTTTTTCTGAAAAAATAAATTGTAAGTAGTTTTGTAGCTATGCCAAAGAGGTTCGTACTCCCCGTTATAGAAAGTGGCTGCCACCGTCCGTGAACAAGGGCGACCCCAGGGTCAAATATAACTTTGTATGGAGGCAATGTGTCATCACGGACTCGCTTAGAGGACACGTATCGGAACACTGAGTGCCCATTCAGCTCCAAATATTTTTTGTACATATCGAAACCTCTTCCGGCCACCCCTTGCACCACCCGGTTTCACATTAAAAGCTTTGTGTAGAGGACAATATTCAAAAGGCGCGATGTCCTTTTGACGGCTCACGGGGCGGCGGCGGCCGAGGGCACTGTCATGAATTCATTACAATTTAGTCATAACCTTCATTCAATACGGAACATTGGGCCCACAGTTACCTAATGTGAATTTAAATTATTAAATTTATTGAGGCGTACGTTTAAGACATACGGGGTCGAGACATGGTCGCAGCGCAGGTCGCTTACTATGGGCCTCATATAAGGGGCTCAAAGTAACACAAAGGGCAATGGAGCATACTATACTCGGAGTTTTCTTATCTATAGAGTCAGTAATAGAGTCAGAAATTAGGTCATCCGTGGGAGAAACAAAGTAACTGTCATAACTCTCAGAATCGCTAAAGTAAAGTGGCAATGGGCAGGGCATACAGCACGTAGAACAGATGGCCATAGGCGCTATAAAACTCTTGAGTGGCGACCGCGCACCAGAGGACGTGGTGTAGGAAGTACACCCACTCAGTTAACCAACGACCTGATGACGGTCGCCGGAAATCGCTGGACGCGGAAATTGTAGGACTGGTCGTTGTGGAAAGTCTTTTATATTTTAAGCGGCGAATGGTTGATCTTCATCATATCAGCTTATATACTAAGCTCGAGCCTACCCTGAATTAGGACGATCTGGCCTCAGTCGACCACGCGGGCCTAGTGCGGGTTGGTTGACTTTACACACAACCTTCGAGTTTCTTTCACAGGTGTGTGCAGGTTTCCTCACGATGTTTTCTTTTACCTTCAGAGCGTCGGATAAAACATATGAAATCGGAATTCGAAATCACATTTTTACGTGGCAGGATTCGAACCACGACCTCCCGGACGACAGGAGGTAGTAGCCCTGACCGTTACGCCACCGATGACGTCCTCACGCTTTGTAGGTCAATACTATCCATTAATTTTAATGACAGATCAATTATTATTTCCAGTCTTTCAATTATTATTATGAATAGTGTATGTTTTGTTCCGAGTGTAGTACAGGTTCCTCGCCTCGGGGAAAGTTATCCAGTGACATGAGTAGAGCCTACCACTTACCGCTTTAATTAGTCACACGTCTACGCGTCAGACACTCACTCACTCCGTAGGTCCAAGGGGTCGCAGCAGCGCGCCGATTTTCGAATGTGTCTCGCCGGGTGAAAGAAAAACGATTTAATCTCTAAAACTACTAAATACAGGACAAAAAAAATTAAATTAAAAAACCCCAACAAAAACTTCTAGAAAGTAGAAAATGATATGTCTTGGCCCTTTAAGTTTAATATAAGTAGTTATATTTTGTTCTACGAGTTGTCGCGTAGGGGGACCGCTAAGTTAATAAATAAAAGACAATACAATAATAAATTTATTTTACTACAAATTACTAATAATTTCACAACTTAGCGGTACCCCTACGCGACGACTCTTAGATTAAACTATAATAACTTATATTAAACATAAAGGACCGCAACATATTATTTTCTACTTTTTAAAGGTTTTTGTCAGATATTTAAAAATAAATTAAATAAATTGTATTTAAGTAAGTTGGTAAGGAGTTGGGTATCCTGCAGATACCAGGAGATGCTGCAGCAGAAGGTCAAGGTTACCATGTTCTATCTAACACATATTCATTGAGACTATTCCAATGAGCCCAAACACGATAACTCTGCTGTAAGTTGGCGAGGAGTTGGATATCCTGCAGATTTCAGGAGATGCTGCATCATCAGGTAACCTTGAGGTTACCATGTTCTATTTTACACCTGTTCATTAAGGCCAATCCAATACGAGGCCTCTGCTGCTAGTTTGTGAGGATTTGGGTATCCTGCAGATTCCAGGAGATGCTGCAGCATCAGGTCAAGGTAACCATAGTTTTGCAATATTATTACAGTAACAGGACACCAAATTTTGAATAGATCAGACCCGTATAAGTTGCCCACATCTCTTTATCACCTAGATAAGAGCTGATGATCCACAAACGGCTGAACAGATCTTCATAAATTATAGCTAAGCACCACCGCAAGGAAACTTGCTTTCACGTACAAAAACCGCATCAAAATCGGTCCATCCGTTCGAGAACTACGATGACACAGACAGACAGATAGACATTGGCGTCAAACTTATAACATTCCTTTTGTTGCGTCAGGGGTTAACAAAAAACGCCATTGGCAAGACAATACTGTAAGGATTCTAATCCTTACTGTCCTTTCTAATTACTAATAATATACGATTAATCTCGATGAAATTTGGCATGCAGGTAGCCTGTGTCACTAGGATAGACTAGGCTACTTTTTATCCTGTGAAAATAGCATAGTCCGATGCACTTTCTCAGGGAACTCAAAAAACACTTTTTTGTAATTTTATTGAACATCGCAACGGAACAATGGATTTTTGTGATTTTGCAAAGAGATGGTTGAGTAGGTGAAAAATGACATAATGTACTAGTTTTTATATCCTAAAACTATTCTAGGGATCCAACTAACAAGGGATCTGGGGAAAACTCATTTCCACACTCGCGCACGTCGGCGTCGTGACGGAGCAACGTATTGAAGTATTTTATCGTATAGAATTGGTTGAGGGCTTGAGGGGGTGGAAAGTGACATAGACTGCTATCAGAATAGCCCGATATAGGTCCTGACGGCTCTGGAGAAAACTTAAGTCCACGCTCGCGAGCCGCTTGCTGTTTTTATGTTGGTACTTATATGGCTTATCGACCTCAAGAAGAAAGGGAGAGGTAGTGCTCTGTGAGTTTCTTTTTAAAGGAAAAGATGCTCTCGCAGTCGCGGATTTCGTGAGGGAGAGAATTCCACAACCTAACGGCATGAACAGAGAAGGAGTAAGAGTAAAAATCTGTGGTATGGAGGGGAACGTTCAGGAGGGATTTTAGGTGGGATCGGGATTGTTGTTCTGGCTGGTGCTACAGAAATGATTGGACTTAAAGAAAAAAAAATCGAGTCATTCTGCAATTTCATGTCCATTTATCTCCGTTATGTGACGTTTTAGGACGTAATGCTAAATGTCATTTTTGTTTGTCTATATTTTATCCAAGTATATAGGTTTCCTCGTGCGACAGAATTTTGTCAAAAAATAAAATGAACGATGCCAATAATTTTCGAACCCCTTTTTCAAACTAACCTGTTTGTAACGCTCTACTTAACCGAATGATGTATTCGTAATCGTCTCTAACGGAGATCACGTCTTTCATTCACATCGAGCATTGTTTTCACAACATCACAATAACCAATCGGGAACAATCCCATATTTCTCGCGCCGATAGCTCTAATAATCACATTCCGAAGAATCCCAGCTCCCGCCCTTCCCCCATCACCATCTCCCTCCCTCATCGCAGGTTAATAATAATTATTAATATAGTTTGCGCGACAACTTGACTAATATCAGAGTTGGCAAATACTGCGGTCGACTGTACTGAGCCAGGAGACAGGGGATAAAAAAATAGTTTGTGACTTATACTCGCAAACAAGTCGGTCAGGATAATAAATGAGCTAAATATAATGTCTAGCAGAAACTGAAAGTAACACTGGTAATATTACTGCTGTTAAAGTGAGGACATAAATAATAGTAGTTTATGAAACTGTTGCATAATAAGGGTCTTAAAATACGAGTGTAAGTTAAAAAAACGAGCCGTAGGCGAGTTTTTTTATAGCATTACACGAGTGTTTTAAGACCAAATTATGTGCAGTTTCATACACTACTTTATCTAATCTCATACATTGGGATTGAATCAACTAAAATACAAAGATCAAAGTTAAGAGTAAGAAAAAAAACCCCATGAAATTCAGTAAGTACCTACAACAAAACGTGTTATAGCGCTGAATCCCAGCGCATCACCGCGCTTGCACTGAAGCGGACGGTGTCACAGACAGGTAAAAACAATTCTTTCACTGATCTCAGACATTTTTAAACAAGAATGAAAATTATCCACGAAATTCAGTATCTAGAACAAAATTCAATGAAAAACCAACACATCACCGCGCATGCGGTAAAGCGGGCGCTGTCACAGACAAGTAAAAATTGGAATGAAAACTTTCGTATTGCTGTAAAACTGGCGCGAACCGCATGTGCGTTCCAATAAAAAAAAATGATATGGAACTTCGTTGGTGATATTATCTCTTTGGTTTAAGTTGTATCGTAATGGAAAAAAAACGATATGAGAGTACATAAATACATTTATCAAATTATTGTATCAGATCTTAACTAAACTATAAAACCCTTCTGATTATGGTTGTTTGGGTGGGAGAGTTCCTCTTGATGGCCGAAAGTAGGTACCCTTATGATGTTAATATCCCCTACGATGGGAAGCCGATGGATGTGGGCAGCGCAGAACCGGTCGTCATGGAAATCCTTGGAGGAAGCCTTTGTCCAGCAGTGGACGATTTTCGGCTGATAAGATGATCCCCTACGATATCCATACACGTTGAGTTGTCGTATATGAACTTGGCATTGGCTTTGGATCGCGTCTGATCTTCCCTTTTTATGAGTTCCCTAACGGGTAACGGAACTCTGTTCTACGCTGCGCCTACGATGTCCGTCCGTCCGTCTATCCGACCTGTAGAAGCCGTAACATTTAAACCGTAAATTAATAGGTAGTCGGCTGAAATCTTTATGGCGGATTTACTATTAAATAATTAAAGTATAAAAAAGGTTTTAAAATTTTTTTTTGCGTTGTAAAGCAATTAAACATAATTATACACATAGAAGTTTCATTTCAAAAAGCATCATAATAAAAATCTGGAGAAACCATTTAAGGATTAAGCTAAGCAGTTTTTTTAAGCTATTGTATAGCTTTTATCGCGGGCTTTGAGGGGACCAAATCAAGAAATTTCGTAACGAAAAAAACCTGACACCCCGCGTTCTAAAAAAACTTACAGTGCCATCTATTAGCAATTTGCAGTACTAAAAGGACTTAGTCAATTTTACTGGTGTAACTTTCTTAGTGTTAATTTATTACATAAACATCCCGCGCCCCAAGGACAAGCCGCAAGTGGCCGCCATTTTGATTTTTTTAGTTAATGGACCGATTGCTTCCAAAATTGATATCTGAGGGTCCCCGAGGTCGTTTATCACAAAATCCGCTGCCTGGATTGAAAAAAGTGGCCGCCATTTTGAACTTTTTAGTTACTGGACCGATTGCTTCCAAAATCAATATCTGGGGGTCGGGGTCCCTGAGGTCCCTTGTCACGAATCCGTTGTCGGAAGTGCAAATAGTGGCCGCCATTTTGTACTTTTTACTTATTGGATCGATTGTTTCCAAAATTGAGATCCTGGGTCCCTGAGGTCGCTTATCACGAATTGAAAAAAGTAGCCGCCGTTTTGAACCTTTTAGTTACTGGACCGATTGCTTCCAAAATCAATATCTGGGGGTCCCTGAGGTCCCTTGTCACGAATCCGTTGTCGGAAGTGAAAATAGTAGCCGCCATTTTGAACTTTTTAGTTACTGGACCGATTGCTTCCAAAATTGATATCTGAGGGTCCCTGAGGTCCCTTGTCACGAAACCGTTGTCGGAAGTGAAAATAGTCGCCGCCATTTTGAACTTTTTAGTTACTGGACCGATTACTTCCAAAATTGATATCTGAGGGTCCCTGAGGTCCCTTGTCACGAAACCGTTGTCGGAAGTGAAAATAGTCGCCGCCATTTTGAACTTTTTAGTTACTGGACCGATTACTTCCAAAATTGATATCTGAGGGTCCCTGAGGTCGCTTATTACGAATCCACTGCCCGAATTGAAAAAAGTAGCCGCCATTTTGAACTTTTTAGTTACAGGACCGATTGCTTCCAAAATCAATATCTGGGGGTCCCTGAGGTCCCTTGTCACGAATCCCTTGTCGGAAGTGAAAATAGTGGCCGCCATTTTTAACTTTTTAGTTACTGGACCGATTGCTTCAAAAATCGATATCTGAAATCCGTTGTCGGAAGTGAAAAAAGTGGCTGCCATTTTGAACTTTTTAGTTATTGGACCGATTGCTTCCAAAATTGATATCTGAGGGTCCCTGAGGTCCCTTATCAAGAATCCGCTGCCCGAATTGAAAACAGTGGCCGCCATTTTAAACTTTTTAGTTACTGGACCGCTTGCTTCCAAAATTGTCGGCCACTTTTTTAAATTCTGGCAACGGATTCTTGATAAGGGACTTCAGGGACCCTCAGATATCGATTTTGGAATCAATCAGTCCAGTTACTAAAAAGTTCAAAACAATATGATCCATAAATCAAAAGGAGCACACGAAAACAGTAAAACATCAACAAAAATAGTGAATAAATACTGCATAAATAAAAAATAAATAAATAATTATAATTGCATAAGTTGATAAAAAATGCTATGCAATAGCTTTACCGCGGCAGTCCCCGAGTGCCACACGCTTTTTTTTTGTTGAAGTAATAAAATTACAGTCCGCATTGAGGCCTCAAGTGGAATAAAGTAAAAACAAACTAAACTCTCTATTCGAGCTTAGGTTACAAAATTGTAGGTATCTGTTGTTTTAAGGTGACCTGCCCCCGGACTAGCCGGGATCACGCGCTGCGATATTAAACGCCTTCACAGCATCTCAATTACGCCGTCTAGAGAGAGAGCAGAAGGTGGTGAATAGTGCCGCGCAGATACAATTGTAACTCAAGAAATAGCTTTGAACGTATCTTTATCATAGAACTTAGTATTAAACCATAACTTGGACTGTGCTTTATGGCACTTTAAGTAACGTAGCACATATTATACACGGGTACGTACTCGTACATACCCAATTATCGTGTTTTTGGTAGCTAGAGTTCATTTTCATCATCATTATCACCATATCAGCCGGAAATCGTCCACTGCTGGACAAAGGCATCCCCCAAGGATTTCCACGACGATCGGTCCTGCGCTGCCCGCATCCATCGCCACGCATCAGACTTTATTCCCGCGATCTTCACCAGGTCGTCGGTCCACTGCGTGGGAGGCCTGCCTACGCTACGTTTTCCGGTGCGCGGTCGCCACTCGAGAACTTAACTGCCCAATCGGCCATCTGTTCTACGAGCTATGTGCCCTGCCCACTGCCACTTCAGTTTAGCGATTCTGTGAGCTATATCGGTTACTTTAGTTCTCCTGCGGATCTCCTCGTTTCTGATTCGATCACGCAGAGAAACTCCGAGCATAGCACGCTCCATTGCCCTTTGGGTGACCTTGAGCCTTCTTATGAGGCCCATAGTAAGCGACCATGTCTCAGTTCCGTAAGTCATCACTGGCAACACACACTGGTCAAAGACCTTAGTCTTGAGACACTGCGGTATTTGGGACGTGAAGATATTGCGAAGCTTCCCGAACGCTGCCCAGCCGAGTTGGATTCGTCGATTGATCTCTTTCTTGAAGTTGGACCTGCCTAGCTGGACTGTTTGTCCCAGGTATACATATTCGTCAACAACTTACAGTGTAGAGTCTCCAACCTCTAGAGGGGTGGGTGCGACACGGACATTTAACATTATTTTCGTCTTGTCCATGTTCATTTTAAGACCCACTTGTTGAGAGACTTTACTGAGGCCATCGAGCATTGTGCTTAGGTCTTCCATAGTCTCAGCCATGACCACGATATCGTCAGCGAATCGGAGGTGGGATATGTACTCGCCGTTGATATTGATGCCGAGTCTACCCCAGTCCAGAAGCTTAAAAACATCTTCCAAGGCGGCGGTGAACAGTTTCGGAGATATAACGTCTCCCTGTCTCACTCCTCGCTGCAACTGGATAGGTTTCGAGTTCTGGTCCTGGAGGCGAACCGACATGGTGGCGTTTTCATACAGACACTTCAACACCTCGATGTATCGATGGTCAATTTGGCACCGCTGGAGAGACTGTAGCACAGCCCAGGTTTCGACTGAATCAAAGGCCTTCTCATAGTCCACAAACGCCAAGCATAGTGGCTGATTGTACTCTTCGGTCTTCTGTATAATCTGCCGCAGCGTATGTATGTGGTCTATGGTCCTAAAACCTTTTCGGGAGGCTGGAACCTGCGTGCGAGACGATTCGTAATGACTCTCGAAAACAGCTTGTAGACATGGCTCAGAAGTGAGATGGGTCTGTAGTTCTTCAGCAGGGTGTTGTCATCCTTTTTTAAGAAAAGCACGACCACATTTCTGTGCCATGCCTTAAGCGAGAGTACATTTTACGGTTAGGAAAAAACGTCATACTATGCGACTTTTAACGAATACAAATTGATTAGGCACAGGACCAGGTTGTAAAGTATGAGTTTGTTTCAATGCGTTATGTGGTAGGTGTAGGGCATCAAACTTAATTGTTGGCGCATCGGGAGCCGGATCGTTCCTTTCCCTCTAATATGGTTGATGGGAGCGACGGCTGACTCTCGCGTTATACTCGTGACCGGGTGCTGTCCGTGGGAACTGGCCTACTATTGTTAAAGGCATTCAATAATTTTTATGTATAACTTTTCGTGTCATATTGTTTTCATGTTCTAATGACATAATCTGGTTTAATTATATTAAGGATTGAATTTTGACGTTATTAACTAATTGTTGTTTATTTCTTGATTCTTCACAAATGACATTGTTATTATTATTTTATGACTTTCAGAAAGAGTGTAATTTGCACCTATTTTGAATAAATATATTGAATTGAATTGAATTGTTCATGCCAAAGACGTTCATGACATTCAATAATTTTGATGTACCTATAACTTCTCGTGTCATATTGTTTTAATGTTCTAATGACATTATTTTTTTTATATCATGGATTGTATTTTGACGTAATTAACTAATGATTGTTTATTTCTTGATTTCTTACAATTGAAATTATGTAATCACTATTTCATGACTATCGGAAAAAGTGTAATTTGCACCTATTTTGAATAAATATCTTGAATCTTGAATCTTGTTGTTGTGAATTTGTACTGAAACAAGTTTAGATAATAATATGATGCAAAAATGTTACCATTAATCGTGAAACAGACTGGTTAACACTATAATCTGAAGTTCCAAGTTCGCTGAGACGACGGTAAAAGCATCCTCAACAGGTTCACGAATTCGAAATCCGATGAGACGTTCAAGATCCTCCTCGCATTTAATGTGCCTCGCCGGACAAAAATCGAGCAGTATCGGTACCCGAGAGAACTGGCGTGGGCTCTGGACGTTGTAAATAAGCGCCTGTTAGCCGCAGGTTCAGCAAAACTTTTTTCTCTTGCTCTGCTCCTATAATATCCCCACTGTCCAAGTTGCGGCAAGATTTAGAGGCTTTGAGAAATTCATCTCTTTTTGCCCTTCTAACAAAGCTAACCTCTAACGGATGTGGCAGGAACTTGGTGTCCTCCTAGCTCGTATCGCTATCTCTGCGACGTGGGCCCGCGCGGGAGGCGTCGTCAATGTCACGTCAATGAGAGAACTTGAGTTATGAAGTAATTGTTACTTTTAGCGTTTCCCCTCACTACTGTCTCGATATGAATCCAATTACAGATCTACTACGATGGCACAAAACTATCAGACACAAGTCACAACTGTACCCCTGCCCCCTCCCTCCTCCCCCTCCCCCCTCCCCCCTCACTCACCCCATCCTTTCCCAGTCCGCAAGTGTCGCCCCGGGCGCGGGCGGCCCGGCTATAATAAATGAAATTAATTCCCAACTCCAACTAAATTGTGGATTAATTCTATAATTCGGGTTGGCATTTAACCTCGTACAAACCTTTGCGACGGTGTTGCTCTATTTATTAGAAAGTTACTAATTAATAAAGTTACTTGAATACATAATACATTATTTGTGAATACGTTTTTGATTACATTTTAGGCATTATTTAGATAAATTATGAGTTTTAAACCTCCCCCCCCCCCTCACGCGACAAGTGGGGTGTTATAAGTTTAAGCCTTTGTTTGCCTGTGTGTGTGTATGCCTGGGTGCTAGCGTGCGTGCGTGCTTGCCTGCGTGTGTTCGTGCCTGTGTCATCATCGTCATCATATCAGCCAAAAATCGTCCACTGCTGGACGAAGGCCTCCCCCAAGGATTTCCACGACGACCGGTCCTGCGCTGCCCGCATCCATCGGCTTCCCGCGATCTTCACCACCACTTCACGTGCGTGTGTGTGTTTGTTAAATTTATATTCATCTTTTTGGTATCATAGTAGGAAATATTTGGAACAATCTAGTTTTCATTTCATTAAACAGGCTGCGGCTGGTTAATTTTACATACATACTAACCTAAGTGGCGGCGGGTGGGGCACATACTCGTTGGGAAAGTTTAGTTCTCGAGTGAAGACGGCGCACCTGAATGCGTAGCGTAGGTAGGCCTGTGATTGTGTGAACCTATGACCTGGTGAAGGTCGCGGTAAGCCGCTGGATGCGGGCAACCTAGGATCGGTCGTTGTGAAAATTCTTGAGAGAGGCCTTTGTCCAGGAGTGGACGTCTATCCGCTGTTATGATGATAATTATTTTATATAATATGTAATTTTGCGTTTGCATGAATTAAATATTTTATTTAACCCCAAAACTACTAGGTACAGCGCAGCGGTACAGCGGTACAGCGGTACAACAGCGGTCCTGTACAGCGCAAACCAAGATGAAATAGGGAATAAATAGGAACTTTTAGAGCATTACTGGTTATTAAGCGGAACACATTCACAATCACAATGGATAACAAGTTATTAAGCGGAACTCATTCACAATCACAATGGACAACAAGTTATTAAGCGGAACACATTCACAAAATGGACAACAAGTTATTAAGCGGAACACATTCACAATCACAATGGACAACAAGCGAAAAACATTCACAATCACAACGGATAACAAAATAATAATAAAAAGTAAAGTAACTATTGTCACTCAAAGAAAACACGCTACCGTGACCTTAAACTGCTCAAAGAAGAGATAAAAGAAGCAATTATTGAAGCCCATCTTACCACGAAAGAGACTAACCCATTTACGAGGTACGTTATTAAACTTCATTTCTACTCTATTACTAAAAAATATACACAATTCAGAATGTAGAGTTAGTGAAGAAACATGACAAGTGCGAGTCGGCCTCGCGCACTCAGGGTGTCGAACTAAACAGGACAAGTGCGAGTCGGCCTCGCGCACTCAGGGTGTCGAACTAAACAGGACAAGTGCGAGTCGGCCTCGCGCACTCAGGGTGTCGAACTAAACAGGACAAGTGCGAGTCGGCCTCGCGCACTCAGGGTGTCGAACTAAACAGGACAAGTGCGAGTCGGCCTCGCGCACTCAGGGTGTCGAACTAAACAGGACAAGTGCGAGTCGGCCTCGCGCACTCAGGGTGTCGAACTAAACAGGACAAGTGCGAGTCGGCCTCGCGCACTCAGGGTGTCGAACTAAACAGGACAAGTGCGAGTCGGCCTCGCGCACTCAGGGTGTCGAACTAAACAGGACAAGTGCGAGTCGGCCTCGCGCACTCAGGGTGTCGAACTAAACAGGACAAGTGCGAGTCGGCCTCGCGCACTCAGGGTGTCGAACTAAACACCTCGACACGACACCAACGAGTACAACAATCAGATTTAAGGCGAGCTATTTTTCAGAACAGTTGTCTGTGTTTTTAATAAAATTACTACACTTTTATGCACTTTTTCAATGTTTTATTTTTTTAACTTAGATAAATGGCATTTTTCCAAAATAAGTGAGTACGACAAAAATTCAGGATTTTATTGAGGAATAAGAGAGAAAAAAAGGTGCTATTTCTAACTGTAGTGAAGTAAAACTGGTTTTGGTGGGCTAAAACAGCAAAAACTTACAAAACACAAGCGAACTTTGCAATTTTTTTCAATCGAGATAATTTTATCAAACCGTGTTTTGGTCCCCTACACTTGTAATAAATTTGTAAAAAAAATGATAAATGTATTGCAGTTTCTTGAGCTAGTTAAGTTTCTAGAGCGTCGGAGGCGTAGTGGCTAGGGCCGTCGCCTCCTGTCCGGTAGGTAGTGGTTCGAACCTGCTACATACCAATGTGATTTCGAATTTAGATTTCATATGTACGTTCATCCGACGCTCTTACGGTGAAGGAAAACATCGTGAGGATACCTGCACAACAAACTTGCGAAGAAACTCGAAGGTTGTGTGTGTGTGAAGTCGACCAACCCGCACTGGGCCCGCGTGGTCGAGTAAGGCCCGATCGCCCTAATTCAGGGTAGGCTCGAGCCCCTCGGTGGGGACATATATGAGCTAAAAGATGAAGAGAGAAGAAGATTGCAGTTTCAACTGGAGAAAAATGACTTTTTCCAACCCTCGATTTCGGGGTTTACATTATATTCTGAAAGGGTTTCGCCTTAAGAACAAACCTAACTTTGTAGTTAAAAAAAAGTTCTCTTATAACTTCGATAAACTTAGCGGTCAGTTCTCTTGTACAAATGTTCATTTGTAGTCGCAAAAAAATATTTTTTTATGTGATATAATTACAAATTGTCAATTTATGGATATTTTCTATTACTCATGCTGTGAGGTGAGACAATACCTACTAGGTCAACGGAAAGTACCCTAGAGGTTTTTATTTATTTGCGAGTGACATTATTGGCTGTGTTTTTATTTGCGTTTACAAGGAACCGTACACCTTAGAATTTGGTATTAATTTCGACTTCATACCTCCACACATTCCTGAGAAAAAGAGTCTTGACAGACAGACAGACGAACAGACAGACGTAAAGTTATCCTATAAGGGTTCCTTTTTTACGGTACCCTAAAAACATTAAGAGTCTAAGGGGCACTTAAAAATCGAAATGAAAAGGGTTGCCTACACAATGTAAAATATCTTTTTAGCTGATTATTACCTTGGGCTTTCGGATCATGACACAGCTCAATTATTAAAATTTACGGTGGAATCTAAAAAAGTGATGCCTAAAACTATATTTACCTTAAAGCGTGATTATAGTCAGGATAATATTTTAAAATTACAAGAATGCTTAGAAAGCTTATCTTTCTCGGAGGTTTATGCTGAATATGACTTAAATAAAGCGTTTAATAAATTCTATGACCTGTTTAAATTATTATATAACCTTTGTTTTCCTTTAATGAAGGTTAAGAACAAAGGTAAACCATTTTCTAATTGGATTACCCGAGGACTTCGGAAATGTTGTATTACTAAAAAACGTCTTCGCTATAAATACTATGTATGTAAGAATGAGGAAAATAAAAAGGCATATCTCGATTACAACAGACTCTTCAAAAAGTGTATATATAATGCAAAAAAGCATAAAAATGAGAGTTACATTCTAAATAGTAAAAACCTGCCGAAAGCCACGTGGGACGTAATAAATAGTGAGGCAGGTAAGACGAGACCAGATATTATGTATTTAGAAACAACAGTTGTTGATGGCATTACAATTAGTGACCCAAAAATAATAGCTGAATCATTCAATGACTTTTATATTAAATTGACTAATAAGAAAAATAGCCACATAGTTTCTACGGAAATTAATAACATACAACCAAACTCGATTTACCTGTCTCCCATAGATGAACAATGTATCAAAAATGTAATTGCATCACTAAATAAAACTACCTCCGAAGGTTGTGACAATATTTGCATAAAGATCGTTAAGTCATGCAGTAATTAACTATGTAGGATTTTGGCTTATCTTGTAAATCTCTCATTACAGACGGGGACATTTCCAGATGACCTTAAACTGTCTGTTATAAAGCCTCTGTATAAGAGAGGTTGCAAATCGGAAATGGGCAATTACCGACCAATCACGCTGGTACCTATCTTCTCCAAAATCTTTGAGAAGGTCATGCACATGAAGTTAATGAATTTCTTCACTAGTTTTAATATTATAAATAGAAACCAATTTGGCTTTCAAAAAAATAAGTCAACTACCCTTGCTATATTTAATCTAATAAAAGATGTTTTACAAAAGAAAAATTCGAAATTATTTACAACGGCTCTTTTTTTTGATTTATCTAAGGCTTTCGACTTTGTTTCGCATAGGCATTTATTAGATAAACTAGAAAGCAATGGGATTCGAGGCCCTGCCTATGAATGGTTAAAAACGTATTTACAAAATCGCAAGCAATGTGTTGAAATCACTAAACTGGATGAACAAGGCATGGCTAAAAAATACCAATCTGGGTTCCAGAAAAATGAATTCGGAGTACCACAGGGTAGTGTACTTGGACCACTATTATTCTTAATTTATATTAATAATCTACCTGACTTGATCAATCATAAAACTATCTTATTTGCTGACGACATTGCAGTAATAGTTGCAACTGATAAGAAAATGACATTACAGAGACATGAATCAGAAGTAAATAATACAATATTTAAAATAGTTAAATGGCTACAAAATAATAATTTGCAAATTAATTTAAATAAAACATATTACATTACTTACAATAATTCCAAAAACTCTACATATTAATTACAATGGACAATCATTACAGAGCACTAAAAAGACTATGTTTCTCGGTATTATCATAGATGATAAGTTAGATTGGAAAGGTCAAATTGAAAGGGTATGTGCTAAAGTGAATAGTTTTACTTTCGCCCTTTACAAATTAACAAAAGTGGCATCAAGACCTACAGCAGTAGCAGCCTACCATGCTTACGTCGAATCAGTGCTTCGATATAGCCTAATAATGTGGGGTAATAGCACAGATGTGAACAAAGCTTTCATTTCGCAAAAGAAATGCATACGGGCCATATTTGGTGTAGCGACTGACACTCCATGTAGACCATTATTTAGTAAGCTTAATATATTACCGTTACCTTGCTTGTACATATTCGAAATGGCTAAATTCGTTAAAATAAATTGTAAGGTATTTTATAAAGAGGCTAGAGATGGAGTGCAAAGAAATAGGAGAAACCCCAACAGATTAACTGTAGAGGACATACCCCAGAGCACTAGTTTTCAAAAAAACTGTTTTTGGATGGGACAAAGAATATTTAACAAAGTACCTGATGATATTACATTATTACCATTTAATAAATTTAAGAACAAATTGCATGCGTGGCTGCTTCAAAATATGTTTTATTCGGTCAATGAATTTTTGACACATAAATAGAAATTATTGTTATAACTATATTTAAACATGACATGATGTGAATTTATTTAAAACTAGCTTTTGCCCGCGGCTTCGCCCACGTGGACATAGCTTTTATGACTCTTTTTGAGGGTGAGTGGTGCGCGAGCCGCAATCAGCTCGCAAACGTGGACATGAGTTTTCTCCAGGTACCTCAGGAACTGTATCGGGCTATTCAGATTAGCAGTCTTTGTCACTTCCCACCCCCTCAACAAATTCTACACAAAAAATCACTTTAATCCGTTGCTCCGTTGTGACGCTACCGACGTGCGCGAGCGTAGAAAACAGTTGTCCCCAGATCCCTCGGGGACTATGTCAGGATATACTTATTAGTAAATTATATCATTTTCCACCTCATCTCTGTGCTAAAAATCACACCAATCTATTTTTTCGTTACGATTTTATATAAAACGAACAAAGAGTATTGTTTTAGTTTTCTCAGGAACTGCATCGGGCTATAATAATTTCCACAGATAAAAGGTTGACTATTTCATTTCCAGTGATACAGGCTACCTGCATGCCAAATTTCATCAAGATTGATAGAGGTGTTGAAGTGTGAATAGGTAACAAACAAACAAACACATTTTCACATTTATAATATTATGTAAGGATTTCTAAATCTTAAATAAAATATAGAGCGTCAGTGGCAAAACGGTTAGGGCCACTACCTCCAGTCCGGAAGGCCGTGGTTCGAATCCTGCCACTTATCAATATCTATACGAATATCGATTTCATACTGGTATGTACGTTTATCCGACGCTCTTACGGTGAGAAAAAAATCGTGAGGAAACCTACACACGCCTTCGAAGAAATTCGAAGCTTATGTGTGAAGTCAATCAACCCGCAATGGGCCCGCGTGATCGTCTAAGGCCAGATCGCTCTAACTCAGGGCAGGTTGAGCCCCTTGGTGGGGACGTATATAAACTGATATGATGAAATAACATATATACCTATATTATCAAAAAACTAATTCAAATCATTATAGGTATCAAATTAGTAATAAAATTTCCTAACAATGTTAATATGGGTCAAATACTCAAGTCGTATCAGCTCCAAAGGAGCCCAAGACGCACTTCTCGTTGCCGCACTGGATGGCAATAGACAACCTTAGCAGCAGGTACGACCTCACGTCACATCTCCTCTCTTGAAGGCGAAGGCCAATCTCCTTTGTGAAGGCAAAGGCCTCTGAGGGTTCAGCAGCCGGTTGTCTCACAGACCAGCGGCACAAAGCAGTAATTTGCCTCCAAGACCGAGTACTTATTATGCTTCTTTTTGGCCGAAAATTGAGCAGCAGTACCGTACAGTGAGGCAGAAAAATTGGCTTCCCAAAGCAGACACGTTCCTCTCTGCCATAGCACCTGTTTAAACCCTCCAGCCTTTTACCATCAGATCAACTAAAGCCCGGCCGGCGGCTGCATCAAAGATGGAATATTCCATCTGGCCGAGACCAGTGCCCTCCGAGTGAGGTCATTAAGGAATTGGTGACGTGGGAATCTTCACAAACACGACTGAAACTCAGTGAGTGATGGCCAATTGCCTCCACCGTGGACCAGCAAATACATTGATGAGGTTCACAGATATTGATATTGCAGGCGGAGAGCAAGTGCCATACGCAAATAGTCGCCGTCAGAAGAGTTCCCATATCTGTGCCTCCTGTTAAAAGATGCTAAACTCGATTTATGTGTTTTTATTTTTTTACATGATTGGAATCTGTAAAAATATACCTCTCTGTTCGTCTTTGTAACACATCGCTATCGTACCATAGTTCCAGAGTTTAAAGTAGCGTATGCTGAAAAATACATAAAAGAAATACACTCAAAAGTATGAAATAATATTTTAATGTTTTAATACAACTTAAGCGCGTTTTATTATCCCTGCAGTGCCATCTATTGACATTCTGCTACTATGATTATAATGTTTGGTATGTGTAGCTAATATATAGAAAAAAGTACTCTATTGTTATTATTGTAAGTATCGAAAGATAATTTCCCACGGGACCTCTTTAGTTTTCCGGGATAAAGAATACCCGAATAGTATAGACAATGATGGTCAAAACACCCCATCCCAATGTAAAGGTTTCATATTGTTAGGTTGAGTCATTCTAAAGATACATTTTTTTGCATTCCTGTAGGAACCCTAATTTTTTTGGGATTCACAATGTCCCAGTTTTAGTTCGCGATAAGGGTATCAACGTGTAAAATTTGATTGTAATAGGTCAAGCCACATTTGCGTGGTGAGCCATTCTATAAATGAATACTTTTGATTTTCCCACGGGAACTCTTGAATTTTCTGGGATAAAGAGTATCCTATATGTTAACCCGGGCTATAAGGAACCACCATACAAAATTTCATCAAAATCGGCCTGGTAGTTTTTGCGTGATGCGCGAACATACAGACAGACAGACAGACAGACAAAAATTCCAAAAGTTGTTGTTTTGAACTCTGTATCGTTAGTAATGTCCACCACAGTTATTATTTTCCAAAAATATTTCATGTACAGACACGGCCCCGTTACAGTTTTATTATATTATAGATAGATAGATATTGACATGTTTTCGTATTCTATATGTGGAGTGAAATTACTTGTTTGTTTGTTTGTTAATCTATTCTTTTCTTGCTTTTTTTAATGTTCCTAGTTATAAATTTGCATGCTATAACATAAAATGGCTAAACAAGAGAGTCTACGGTCTTTAAACTAACATCAATTTTGTACCTTGTTTAATGGCAAATAAAGAATATTTGTATTTGTATTTTGTATTTGTGCTTGTGCTTTGTCTGTGAAGGAAGTAAAGGCATTAGTGAGAGTTGTTTTGTTATTCAATGATGGGAATGTTAGTTTTTGTGGGAGCTACCGATTCCGGCTTTAAAAGATTTGTAATTAAAGGTATTTTTGTGATAAAAAGACAATGTTCTAGGAACAAAAGTCATTTATTTAAGTATAAAGTCACAAAATAACCAATTTGCATACTAAAAGATAATGTTTTTTTACTTGTCTATTAAGAGCAATGTATTCCCAGTGAGCTCCATGTAAACAAGTTTGCTTTATTATTCAAATTTTTTTAAATACTTTAAAAAAAAACATATCTGTGTCTGTGCGTCAGATTTCTGTTAAAATATTAGAATCACTAAACAAATTCTTTATTATTATTATCGAACCTGCTCACAAAATTTCACGAGAATCGGTTTGGAATTGCGACCTGTAGACGAGAACAGACGGATAGACGCCGGCCGGAGATTTGTTGGTTGAGTTTCCCAAACGCAGTTTAAATAAAAAACCCCGACAAAAACCTCTAAAAGTAAAAAATAAAATAATATGTATTGGCCCTTAAAGTTTAATATGAGTTGTAATATTTTGATCCCAGAGTCATCGAGTAGGAGGACCGCTAACTTGTGAAATTATAAGTAACTAGCTGTCCCGGCGAACGTAATACCGCCTTATACTACACGACACTACACTGCACTGCGTTGCACTACACGGCACTACACTGCACTAAACTACAATCCCCTGACCAATTTCCTTTTACCCATCCTGCGTGTGTCCTAAGAATCACTCCTAGGACACACGCTTTCAAAAATTATATTTTCATAGAAAACAAATACTGTACCCAGAGATATGCTATATGTAAGGGTAACAAATCTCTGACTGTACTGTTAAATTTTTGATGTGTGACATCTTTGCTCTCGCTTTCCTGCAATTTGTGGGAGTGATTTCGTGAAATGGGACGGAAATGTGTAACAGGAAATGCGAACGTTTTTTAATTATCGAAAACTAAGGTTGTCATAGCCATTCCGCCTAGTGTGATGGCAAAGGCAAAGATGACATACTACTATTCGAAGGGTCGGCCCGTGAATGTACGACCCGATAATTAATTAATTTCATAAGTATTTTGTCACATGTTACACATCATATGCGAGTACTGTAGGTCTCGTTTTTTGATGTGTAACATCTTTGCTCTCGCTTTCCTCAATTTGTGGGAGTGATTTCGTGAAATGGGACGGAAAAGTGTCCCATGTTTCGGAAATGTGTAACAGGGAGTCGCGTTTTTTCAGGCTTTAAAAGCGCGGAAAAGGCAAAGGTATCTATGACCATACAGCCTAGTCTGCCGTATCTTTGCCGTCCTTTTATAAAGTATTTTGTCACATGTTACACATCATATGCGAGTACTGTAGGTCTCGCTCGAATATTTTTTTTTAAATGTATTGTTAAATTACAACTGATGTTATTCCCTAAAAACTAAAATACACTACGATAACGCGTTATATTTTCACAGTAGCGCCATCTAGCGAGCCCACTTTAACAATTTTAGCACACTATGCCCGGAATTGAATAAAAATTAGGACTACTTATCTACAAAAAGAAATGAGATGCCATAAAAAACATAAGTGTAAAAACCCAAGTCTTGCAACTCAGTTCTTCTACCGTAAGGCGTCAGTTAAAGTTAATCCTAAAATAATTTTGTGCGACAGAATGATGCGGCCAGCTACACGTCGAATGTCTCGGCTAGGATTGCAACGATATATCGGGAAACCGTGATAATATCGACACCAAAATATCGATATGTATAATCATCATCCATATCGATAATATCGATATCGGAAAACCCAAAATATCGATATTTGGTTTAACCATATATTTTTTTTATTTAAGCATATTTAATTGCTATTCATTTTATCTGCCATCACTATCTCATCATCATCATATCAGCCGAAAAAACGTCCACAGCTGGACAAAGGCCTCCCCTAAGGTTTTTCACGATGAATCCAACTCGGCTGGGTAGCGTTCGGGAAGTTGCGCAATATCTTAACGTCCCAAATACCGCAGTGTCTCAAGACTAATTAGTAATTAAGAAGAAACTGAAAGACGTAAAATATTTTTGTATTACCACAGACATTATGGACCGAACCTATGAGCAACACAAGCTAACTGGGGGTTACAATTCACCATAAAGGGAAATATGAATTGCAGTCTTTAACAATTGGCGTATTCGAATTAGAGGAGGGTCATACTGGGGACTATATTGGCCAACAGTTATCACAGATTTTATCATAGAATAGGACATAGAATTCGAACAAGTAGTCGCCATCGTGACAGATCCTGGGGTCAAAATGGTGAAAGCCATCAGAGATTTTTATGAAGCAACCAAACATCCACATGATAAATTTAGTTTCCGAGGACGCCTTAAAGCGAACTGAAGGATTGAGCAGTACAATCGAGCATGTAATTAGCATAGTTAAATACATCAAAAGATGATTTGATGCCTCAGGTGATTTAAAAAGAAAACAAATGGAACATAAGCTAGCACAAGGATACATCAGTCCCAGAATACATCAGCGAAATGATTTTTGGTAAAACTGATGCACCGACAATGCTGACAGCAGTCCAGCTTGCAAATATCAAAGACATAGTGTTAATTATGCGTTTATTTTCAAAGTCTTTTATAGATATTGATATGTTCTTTAATATTGTAGAACATTTTGTTGTTCTATCATCAATAGTTTCCGTAGCGTATGCGATGAAAGAAAATTTTAAGCAAATTTTTTTACACCTTGGTTCACGTTACTGAAGTTTTATCAAGGACCCCTTATTTTTTCTAGTAATAATTATAGTCTATGTTACTAATGGCAAAATGATTTTTAAAATCGGTTAAGTAGTTTTTGAGTTTATTCATTACAAACATACACACACACACACACAAAAACACAAAAACAAAAATACTCATGTCGTAAATCCTTCATTTACTTATCAGAAACGCTAAGCAAATGATATACCTTTCGATGGAGCCGTGACTAAGGATACATACAAATTTCATTTCGTTATCGCAAAGTTGTAACAAAATGAAGATTTTTTTAAAAATTTTTACGCAGATGCTTGCTATTTGAGCACACTAGCGTGTTTCGGAACGCAATCTTGGCGGCGCGCATGCGCGGTGCGATATTACTGCAAATTTATTTTCGCGCCATTAACGTTTGTATTTTTCCGCAGTTTGTATAATATGTAATTCGTTATTCGTTGTAATAAGTAAGTCGTTATTACAAGTTTTTATAAACAATGATTACTTTATTTTGTCTTTAATTTAAATTTGTTGTTTAAGTGTAGATAAAATATTGTATGCAACTGTTGCATAATGAGGGGTATTTAACACGAGTGTGGTTTATGAAACGAGCGCAGCGAGTTTCATAAAAGTATACACGAGTGTTAAATACTAATTATGTACAGTTGCATACAATATTTTATCTACACTTAAACAACAAATTTAAATTAAAGACAAAATAAAGTAATCATTGTTTATAAAAACTTGTAATAACGACTTACTTATTACAACGAATAACGAATTACATATTATACAAACTGCGGAAAAATACAAACGTTAATGGCGCGAAAATAAATTTGCAGTAATATCGCACCGCGCATGCGCGCCGCCAAGATTGCGTTCCGAAACACGCTAGTGTGCTCAAATAGCAAGCATCTGCGTAAAAATTTTTAAAAAAATCTTCATTTTGTTACAACTTTGCGATAACGAAATGAAATTTGTATGTATCCTTAGTCACGGCTATTTCTCTTTATAATATTATATAGTGTAGATGTAGATTAGTTGTAGTAAAGCAATTATAGTAGTCAAGTAAATCTTATTTCTCATCAAAGTTTGGGCTCATTGGAATAGTCTCAATTAATAGGTTTATGTGGAACATAGTAATTTTGACCTGATGCTGCAGGATTTCCTGGAATCAGCAGGATGGCCAAATTCTCACCAACACACAGCAGAGGTATAGGCAGAGGTAAAAAAAAATTAATATTGTCCACTTCTTTTATAGCTCATTATGGGGTCTCAGAAACTTGCGCAGTTACAATTGATTTGAAGTTTACAGTTATACAATACATTTAATTGCAGCTTCAAGCGAGGCAGGGAGGTGAGCAACTTCTACAGGTTTGCTCGATTCAGAATAGGCTAGATTTCGTGTCGCAATTTCGTGTTTCATCCCCGAAAGTATTTGTGTGAATGCGGGGATAGGTTTTCGATTGTAGCGTGTCTTCAAGTTATATGTAAAGTTTGAAAAGCATTAAATAAAACTTAAATTAAAAATATTTAAAACCCTGGACAACACCCTCTAAAAAGTAAAAAAATAAAATAATATGTATTGGCCCTTTAAGTCTAATATGAGTCGTAATATTTTGATCCAAGAGTCGTCGCGTAGGGGGACCGCTAAGTTAATAAAATGAAAACAGAATACAACTGTTTACTTAACTACTATTAATTACTTTACTACAACTAATTACTAATAATTTCATAAGTTAGCGGCCACCCTACGCTACAATGTACATCGGGGGGCACAGATGGCTGATTCTCGCGTTATACTCGTGACCGGGTGCTGTCCGTGTGAACTGGCCTACTCTTATCAAAGGCATCAATGAAATTCAATGATTTTAATGTATAACTTCTCGTGTCATATTGTTTTCATATTCTAATGACATAGTTTGTTTTATATCGAGGATTGGATTTTGACATTATTAACTAATGGTGATTGTTTATTTCTTGTTTTTTTCACAAATGACATTATTTAATTCATTACTATTTTATGACTATCAGAAAGAGTGTAATTTGCGCATATTTTGAATAAATATCTTGAATCTTGAACAGTAGTGTCTCCTCCAAGTCAAACTTTAAGCAGCACTGCCTACTTTATCAAGAAATGTGTTTACTAAAACATTTAATTTACTTTATTTCATGCTTAATCAACTCATAATTCTCTTAACAATTACATATCCATAATTTATCACACATCACCTCAGCTCATATATACGTCCCCACCGAGGGGCTCGAGCCTGCCATAAATTAGGGCGATCGGGCCTTAGTCGACCACGCGGGCCCGGTGTGGGTTTTTCGACTTTACACACTACCTGCGAGTTTCTCCGCAGGCGTGTGCAGGTTTCCTCACGATGTTTTCCTTCACCGTAAGAGCGTCGAAAGTACATATGAGATGGAAATTCGAAAACAAATTGGTACATGGCAAGGCTCGGCCAACGAACCAAGCCGTTGCGCCACCGACGCATCATTATCCATAATTAAGTAGGTCCAGGTATTACATTTTATTTTATAAAAAGCCATACAATTTACTGCTGGCGCCCGATACATTTGTTTTCTTTATCTTTCGATTATTACGATCGAAATGAGAATGTTGCTGAATCCTTCTAAATTTACTTTCACTACTAAAGTGCAAGTTCTAAAGTGCATAATCTGGCGTGACTACGAGTCGGCAACGGCAAACACTCGCCGCTGGACGAACTACGAGTAGGTAACTACCTACAAACATCATAATTGTCAACAATTTTTATCTCCAATTTCGTTCCTATCTTTTTTTTTTAAATTCATAATTGGTAAACCATTGACAACATCTCACCTGGTGGTAAGTTACGATGTTGCCGAAGATGGAATCGGGCTTACCAAGATTCCCCAACGCAATAGGGAACTGGCTATCTTATCTTCATGCCGGAACACACCAATGATATAAACTTTGATATTTGGCGGCAAGACTTAGATAAGATGGTGGTAGCTAGCCAGGCGGGCTTAGAAAATGCCCTACCACCAACCAAACCGAGTCTTACAATTGACTCCGCCGGGAATCGAACCCGCGACCCCCTGCGTAAAGCCAGTGAACTTTGCCTCTGAGCTACGGAGGCGGTTAAAAGCGTAACAAATCCGTAATGCGCGGGTTAACCGCGTTTAATCTACATAATATACACTATACAGTTGGTGGGCTGAGAGAGAGGGTCAGGCAGGGGGCGAGGGGAGGGGCAAAATTTAATATAGTCGGCGGGTTAAGGCGCGCAAATAAAACTCTAAGTACGCGAATGCGCCACCGCGGTTTGGTGGGGTTAAGGCGACGCTATCAGAAACAATCACGCTCTAAATATTTTTTTTAGGTACAACTTTGAACTGAAATTCAACTCAATGACACGAGTTATCGGCCGGCCATTATCAGGATGCACATTCAGGGTCGTGCATTATCAGTTTGGGCATTTTAGAACCCCTTAATGCATGTTTTTGTTTCCAAATCCAAATTCATAAGAGGCTCGCCTATACCTACAGTAGGAATCTATTGAAAACAATAAACGATTCTGGGTGTCCCAGGTGCGTCCGCCCGAAAGTTTCCACATCATCTAACTAAGTTAATTCTGATCTTTCCTGGTGTTTTCTTCAGTAGGAGCAGATACTTGGTACGCTATCACTTTACCAACTACCATTAAAGTCTGTAAAAATGGTTCATTTGCATTTTTGTAGAAAGCGAGAAGCCTTCGCCTTAATGTGCTTGTCTGTGGTATTTTTACAAACGTTATTACAGTTGCGGGGGGTGGGCGGCGCTGCGCCAGCCGCATCCCGGCTGGATTCACGTTGATATACTTATACTGAGCAGTTAACATAAATAGGTACTACACTAGCTTTTTCCCGCGGCTCCGCTGGCGTGGGCATCGTTTCTATGACTGCCTTTTAGGGTGAATTGTGCGCGGGCTGCAATACGGCTATCCTGTGAGGTATTGTTGAAAAAATATTTTAGAAGTAAGTAGTAATTTCTTAGAAGATATTACTATCACTTCAGGCAGTGTCTCACTGGAGTGATTCCAACGTCGTAAGGTTTAATGCCTCTTAGAAGATATTACTATCACTTCAGGCAGTGTCTGACTGGAGTGATTCCAACCTCGTATGGTTTAATGCCTCTTAGAAGATATTACTATCACTTCAGGCAGTGTCTGACTGGAGTGATTCCAACCTCGTAAGGTTTAATGCCTCTTAGAAGATATTACTATCACTTCAGGCAGTGTCTGACTGGAGTGATTCCAACCTCGTATGGTTTAATGCCTCTTAGAAGATATTACTATCACTTCAGGCAGTGTCTGACTGGAGTGATTCCAACCTCGTATGGTTTAATGCCTCTTAGAAGATATTACTATCACTTCAGGCAGTGTCTGACTGGAGTGATTCCAACCTCGTATGGTTTAATGCCTCTTAGAAGATATTACTATCACTTCAGGCAGTGTCTGACTGGAGTGATTCCAACCTCGTATGGTTTAATGCCTCTTAGAAGATATTACTATCACTTCAGGCAGTGTCTGACTGGAGTGATTCCAACGTCGTAAGGTTTAATGCCTCTTAGAAGATATTACTATCACTTCAGGCAGTGTCTCACTGGAGTGATTCCAACCTCGTATGGTTTAATGCCTCTTAAGACACAGGTGTGTCTTTTTTGCGCCAAAAGGAGTCCTTTCACCTTAACTCCAACTCTCCAGAATGAATCGATTCAGATATCTGATCACCTGGAGCTCCTCGGTGTGGATTGATGACCCAATCTTAATTTCGGTCATCACAAAGAGTCCAAGGCAAAAGTTTCTGAACCGAAGCTTGGCATTCTCTCCAAGGTGAGACGGTAGTTCACACCTGGACAGCTGCTTACCTTATATCAAGCACAGATCCGCTCATGTTGTATGGAGTACTGTTCACACTTATAGGATGGATCAGCCCGCTATCAGCTGGATACCTTGGAAAGAAGAAACTTTAATGTCTATTACAAATACATAATGTCATAATTCTGAATACAGTCTCAGGTAATGGTATTTGTTATAGAATCAACATATATATCTTTTTCATTTACATAACCTATTATTTTATAGTATCCTCTAGAGCACAGGCATTTTTTGTCTTGCGTCTTGAATATATTCTCTGGCAAACTACGAGTAGTTACATTTTCAGAACTTTTATTGTAGAACTTTATGCACTGCCCCACAAATGACCTTTTAACCTAACTTAGTCTCGAATATCCATTTTATTTACATTTCTTAAGTTTAAATTATGCCATTCACTGTTTTTAGGAATTAAATACAAATTCTTACGAGCGAACATGATGTTTTCAGATACCAATTGTGTAGCAACAGTTAAAATATTGATTTCTTTAAACTTATTATATAGTGTGCAAGCAGTTTTTAAGTTTAGTTACAAAGTTAAGAATTGCGGCGGAACCCACGGTATGCGTGCTCCGACCCGTACTTAGCCAATTTTATAAACAAAACACAGATCCTTATGTCTACAATTGATGTGTTCCGGCTTGAAGATAAAATAAATAAAATAAATATTCTGGGACAAATCACACATGGGCATCTGGCCCCGAAGGAGGATATAAGATGCCCAGTTCCCTATTACCTTGAGGAATTTTTGTAAGCCCGCTTCCATCTTTGGAATCATCGTCACTAACCTTCAGGTGAGATGATGCCGATGGCTAACTAATTTTGAATAAAAAATAACATCCCCATTAACCACCGCAATATCATTTTTTGAGGAAAATGGAATATATCTAAGACGGCTTGTCTTTGATTTATATGCAGTTATTTAAATAAAAAAAAAGTTTAAAAAACTAAAAAACGAATCTAAAAAGAATACTAATAAGTAGGAAATAATATTCTTATACATATAAATACACGATATTAGCCAACAAATGTGAAATCAAAGGTAGGTATGAATCAAATTAGAGGACTAAATTTTTTTTTGAAGTCGGTACCTGCACATAGCTACTTATACCTATCAAATGTTAAAGATTCATTCGCTTAGCTGGCACCGACCTCAAAAAAAAAGTGTTTTCCTATTTCCTTTTTATTAAACTCGTTCAGCGGCAGGTAAAGAAATAATTGTGTTATGGCAGGAGTGCGCCGGCGCGCCCGCCGCCCCCGCCGACCCCGCCGCGGTGGCTTGATCCGCACAAATTAGTTTGTATAACCCTGTTTGCGCACGAGCGACAAACCTCATCAAATTCGGCTTAGCGGCGCAGTCGGGTTACATCCTCTATCTGTACGCTTAATAAAACTGTCACTCTGTCTGTAAATGCTAAAGTAAACATTATGTGACTCGGTATATTAAATCAAACAGTACCTACTCCTTGGTGAGTCTCGTGGGAAATCATTAATATAATCACTGAAATCAGACAGTTAATGAATTTGTCACACGACTGCCCACGTATATAGAGGAGTGTATTGTGTTCAGGTGTTACTAATGTATGGATATACACTCGATAGCGATGAATCCGGGTCACTTACAGAATCCTAAAAATCTCGGAAACTAAGAAGGGTAGCTTCATGAAATAAATTGTGTTTAATTAGACAATTTAATACTCCCTAAATGAAGTAATTAAAACTTCTTAGTTATTGTAAAGTTATAAAGCGTCGGTGGCTCAACCGGTAACGACTCGGTCCATCTAATCAGACGTACCGGGTTCAAATCTGGACGGCCAATTACCAATGAGTTTTTCAAAAACTTACGTACATATCATTACCGATTGCTTTAACGGTGAAGGAAAACATCGTGAGGAAACCTGCACAGGCCTGCGAAGAAACTCGAAGGTTGTGTGTGAAGTCGATCAACCCGCACTGGGCCCGCGTGGTCGACTAAGGCCTAATCGCCCTGATTTCAGGGTAGGCTCGCGCCCCTCGGTGGGGACGGTATATGAGCTGATATAATATTGTAAAGTTATGTCATAAAAAAATCAAATTTGAAAAAGGGAGACTTTCGAAGATGGAACTACGAAATTACTACATTTGTTTTTGCTTTTGTTTCTAATCTGTCATTTAAGTGGGTACATAAACAATGTTGATAGTGTTCAATATTTATTATTCAAGCAGTAATCATCTCGCTTACACCTGAAGAATGCACCAGAATACTCACAATGCTGGAAAACGGCCGGGGTCAGCGCGATACAGCCACGACTGTCGGTGTGTCGCTCTCAACAGTACAAAAGGTTCTCCAACGTTACGAGGAAACTGGCTCTAACATAAGCAGACCAGGAACAGGCAGAACCAGGTGTACCACAGCACGAGAAGATCGATACTTGGTGAACACAATGCTTCGTAATCGCTTACTCACAGGAACTGAACTTACAAATCAGTTTCGACGCCTTGGAGGAAGTAACCCAAGCGCATGGACAGTAGGGCGACGACTTGCTGAAGCTAACTTGAAACCACTTAGACCTGCAAACGGCCCTAAACTGGAGCGTGGGCATCGTATTTCAAGACTAAGATATGCCCAGAACCACTTAAATTAGAGTATTGGAGATTGGTCAAAAGTTATGTTCTCCGACGAATCAAAATTTATGCTCTACAAGCACGATGGAAGACACAGAGTGTATAGAAGACCAGGGGAAAGATTCAAGCAAGCATGCATCGAAGAAAAAGTAGCCTACGGTGGTGGGTCTGTAGATACATGTGTGGGCCGGAATTTCTTCTGAGAGTCGCACAGAACTGGTGTTCATAGAAAACGGCTCTTTAACTAGAGAAAGATATGTGGAAGAAATCCTCAATGAACACGTTGGTCCATTTATGGTCAATTTGGGTGAGGATGCTATTTTTATGCATGACAATGCCCGGCCTCATACGGGTTGGATTGTGAATGACTACCTTCAAGAGATGAACATTACTCGTATGGAGTGGCCAGCACGCAGCCCGGATATCAACCCGATCGAGCATGCTTGGGACGAGCTAGGGAGATGCGTAAAACAAAGAAGCCCTCCCCCAATCACGCTTCGTGAGCTCAAAATTGCTCTCACAGAGGAATGGGAGAATATCCCCCAAAATCGTATAAGGAACTTGGTTTACAGCATACCAAACTGCGTAAACACAGTGATGGAAGCACGAGGAGACAATACGAAGTATTAAAATTCAAGTAAATCGTAATGTTGTTCAAAAATGTCATGTTTCCTATTTTTAACCCCCGACGCAAAAAAGAGGGGTGTTATAAGTTTGACCGCTATGTGTGTGTGTGTGTCTGTGTGTGTGTCTGTGTGTCTGTCTGTGTGTCTGTCTGTGGCACCGTAGCTCTCAAACGGGTTAACCGATTTGGATGCGGTTTTTTTTATTTACAAGCAGGTTTTTTGGCGATGGTTCTTAGATACGTTTTATCAAAATCGGTTCAGCCGTTTCAAGGTCATCAGCTCTTTTGTTAGCTGCGGTAGGGTTCTTAGACTCTTAATGTGTATTTACTTTACTTTCAAACATATATGTGACCAAAAACTTGAAACACTCATGTATGCTTAATAACTATGCAGGATTATGGAACTCTTGGTCTGATGCTGCAGCCAGGATATCCAGAACACTAGCACACTCTTAAAAAAATAATAGCAGATATGTCGTGTTTGGACTCGTTTTGATCAGTATTTGATTCTGCATACAATGCAATGGTGGCAACACGGTGAGCTGATGCTGCGGCCAGGATATCCAGCACACTAGTACACTCTTAAAAAAATAATAGCAGATATGTCGTGTTTGGACTCGTTTTGATCAGTATTTGATTCTGCATACAATGCAATGGTGGCAACACGGTGAGCTGATGCTGCGGCCAGGATATCCAGAACACTAGCACACTCTTAAAAAAATAATAGCAGATATGTCGTGTTTGGACTCGTTTTGATCAGTATTTGATTCTGCATACAATGCAATGGTGGCAACACGGTGAGCTGATGCTGCGGCCAGGATATCCAGCACACTAGTACACTCTTAAAAAAATAATAACAGATATGTCGTGTTTGGACTCGTTTTGATCAGTATTTGATTCTGCATACAATGCAATGGTGGCAACACGGTGAGCTGATGTTGTTAAAATCCGTTAAATTTTTGACATACCTACGTACCTGAAACTATGACTAACTGTGAACTAAATATTATTGAGATAAACCTTCGCTTTGATTTCTTATATAAACCCCCGACGCAAAAAGAGGGGTGTTATAAGTTTGACGCCAATTTCTGTGTGTTTGTGTCTGTTTGTCTGTGGCATCCCAACTCTCGAACGGATGGACCGATTTTGATGCGGTTTTTTTTACGTGAAACAAGTTTCCTTGCGGTGGTTCTTAGCTATAATCGATAAAGATCTGTTCAGCCGTTTGAGGGTTATCAGCTCTTATCTAGGTGACTAAGGGATCTGGCTGCAGCATCTCTTGGAATCTGCTGAAGCAGCGGTTAAAAAAGTAAAAAACTTCCATGGGTCCATGGATTTGAAGTTTAGAGTTATAACACATTTAATTGCAGCTTCAAACAAGGGAGGTGAGCAACTTCCACAGGCTTGATCGATTCAAAATAGGCTAGATTTTGTGTCGCAGTATCGTGTTTCGTCCCGGAAACTATTTGTATGAATGTGGGGGTAGAGTTTCGATTGTATGTAATAGTTATGTAAAGTTTAAAAAGCACGAAATAAAAATTAAATTAAAAATTTAAAAAACCCCCGACAAAAACCTCTAAAAAGTAAACAATAATATGTATTGACCCTTTGAGTTTAATTTAAGTAGTAATATTTTGATCCAAGAGTCGTCGCGTAGGGGGACCGCTAAGTAAATAAAATAAAAACAGAATACAACTGATTTACTTTACTACAACTAATTAGTAATAACTTTACAACTTAGCGGTCCCCCTACGCGACGACTCTTGGATCAAAATATTACTACTTAAATTAAACTCAAAGGGTCAATACATATTATTGTTTACTTTTTAGAGGTTTTTGTCGGGGGTTTTTTAAATTTTTAATTTAATTTTTTTGTAGATCAGCAGTTTTTTTTTATTTATGTAATTTTTTGTAAATAAAATGTAGTGACTCGTAAATTTTATTACTTTCATTTAAGGGGTATTAAAGTGTCTATTAAACACAATTTATTTCATGAAGCTAGCCTTCTTAGTTTCCGAGATTTTTAGGATTCTTTAAGTGACCCGGATTCATTGCTCTCGAGTGTATTTCTCTATTCCACGATATCTTGTGAACGACTTGATGGATTTTAGAGTGCAAGATACCGTCAGATTCGTGTTGATCTTGTGCGTGTGCGTGTCGTGGAATACATTTCACCCGACTTCTCAAAAGAGAGGGGCAATGTCTTATGCAGCCGTGTTATTATAAAAAAAATATTTAAAAATCAAATCAAAACCTTCGGTTGTGCCCGGATTCAAAAGTCGTTATTATTAAGCCCCTTTTCATCTTTTCAACACCTAGAAATATTAGGTTTAATGACCATCAACGTCGTAAGGGCTGATTTACACATCCTTAATACAGTAGTCAAGTCATACAAGTTTCCTACTCATATGGCTTGGCTAGTTTACCTACCAGAATATAATATAATAATCAGTAGCTACAACTTTTTATCTTTTAATAGACTGAAAAAAATTAAAGTAAGAGCATAAGTTACGAGTATAATAAGAAGGTCAGTTGCGGGAACTCGAGCGAGAGGACGTGTGTATCGAGTAACATTTACAACTCGAGCGAGAGGACGTGTGTATCGAGTAACATTTACAACTCGAGCGAGAGGACGTGTGTATCGAGTAACATTTACAACTCGAGCGAGAGAACGTGTGTATCGAGTAACATTTACAACTCGAGCGAGAGGACGTGTGTATCGAGTAACATTTACAACTCGAGCGAGAGGACGTGTGTATCGAGTAACATTTACAACTCGAGCGAGAGAACGTGTGTATCGAGTAACATTTACAACTCGAGCGAGAGGACGTGTGTATCGAGTAACATTTACAACTCGAGCGAGAGGACGTGTGTATCGAGTAACATTTACAACTCGAGCGAGAGAACGTGTGTATCGAGTAACATTTACAACTCGAGCGAGAGGACGTGTGTATCGAGTAACATTTACAACTCGAGCGAGAGGACGTGTGTATCGAGTAACATTTACAACTCGAGCGAGAGGACGTGTGTATCGAGTAACATTTACAACTCGAGCGAGAGAACGTGTGTATCGAGTAACATTTACAACTCGAGCGAGAGAACTTGTGTATCGAGTAACATTTACAACTCGAGCGAGAGGACGTGTGTATCGAGTAACATTTACAACTCGAGCGAGAGAACGTGTGTATCGAGTAACATTTACAACTCGAGCGAGAGGACGTGTGTATCGAGTAACATTTACAACTCGAGCGAGAGGACGTGTGTATCGAGTAACATTTACAATTACGAGTATATCCGTTGAAGGTTTCAACGTTTTTTTTATTTTTATTTTTTTACCTGTATGTATGTTTGTAACCGACTCCTTTGCACTCGATTTTGACCCACTTTAAACGGACAGATTAAATTCAAACTTTGTTCATTTATTAAGAATCAGTGACAATATAATAATTTTATCAGTTTATCTCAATATCCTGACCTAAAAATTGAAAAGTAAATGTAGTTTATAAAAAACTAAAAAACACGCTTTTAAAGCATATCAAAGGAAAAAGTGAAAAATAATTCTTAATATACGCTGAAAACAATAATGAACGAATAATACTTGTATTATTGTGAAAAAGCGTGGGGCGCTTTGTGCCAAAATTTTCGTGTATCGAGCTACCCACGCTTTTTTCACAATAATACTAGTATATTTCGTTCATTATTGTTTGCAGTTTACATAAAGAATTATTTTTCAGTTTGTAGTTTGATGTGCTTTAAAAGCTTGTTTTTTTAGTCTTTTTAAAACTATATTTATTTTAATTCACCATTAATAAGCTTTTGGCATTAGGATAAAAAAGATGTTGCCAAAGATGAAAGCGAGCTTACTAAGAAGATTCGTTCATTTAAGGGGGACTTGCGATTTCCAGTAGAGCTGGCCACGTGAAAAAACCTGCGCTTATCCCACTCTACACTATCCGTGTGCAGTACACTCACACAAATGCAAAAGTGACCTTCAGTCCCTTGAACTGTACCTATTACGTTTCATGAACGTGACAGCGGTGGCTTAGTAAAGGAATCCCGTTCGCACCATTTGGGTACGGAACCCTAAATACAATTGGTGAAAATATAGTTATACCGACCAAAAATGATTGGAAGAAACTTTGATACAATACCAACGTGACAACACGCGACAACACAGGCGTTACTACGAAAATCCTCTTTTGTGCGGGCGATTCTGTCGTTACAGGGACTTGCAGTGATTCCGTCGTCACAGGGACTCGCAGTGATTCCGTCGTCACAGGGACTTGCAGTGATTCCGTCGTCACATGGACTTGCAGTGATTCCATCGTCACAGGGACTTGCAGTGATTCCATCGTCACAGGGACTTGCAGTGATTCCGTCGTCTCAGGGACCCACGGTGATTCCGTCATCACAGGGACTCACGTAGATTCCGTCGTCACAAGGACTCACGGTGATTCCGTCGTCACAGGATTTGGCGGTGATTGCCGCCGATTGGCTGGTTATCACCCACTTTGTAGAAGGAATAACGTTTTACACAAGACAGATTTTAATGAAAGTTTCCTGTTTATATAACCGCCTCCGTAGTTCAGAGGCAAAGTCCACTGGCTTTACACAGGAGGTCGCGGTTTCGACTCCCGGTAGGGTCAATTATAAGACTCGGTTTGGTTGGTGGTAGGGCATTTTCTTAGCCCTCCTGGCTAGCTACCACCATCTTATCTAAGTCTTGTCGCCAAATATCAATGTTTATATCATTGGTGTGTTCCGGCATGAAGATAAGATAGCCAGTTCCCATTGCGTTAGGGAATCTTGGTAAGCCCGCTTCCATCTTCGGCAACATCGTCACTTACCACCAGGTGTTGTCAAGGGTTTACCAATTGTGAATAAAAAGATTTAAAAAACCCTTAATATCCTTAAGGCTTACACCGCCGCCAATGACCAACTTTGTAAACATTTTTTACTTCAATTAAGCAATATTTTATCGAAAAAGAAATTGTTTTGTAATTTACAGGATATGAGAAGTGATTTAGATTTTCTCGAATTCTATTTTAATACACTAAACTAACGAAAAAAATATATTAATAACCCTTCTTTTTCTAGTTGTAACCATGGAACTGCTGCAATTTTAATCGTAACATTATGATAATTTATGAACTTCTTTACAAAACAATATATAGGTAATGATTTTGTTTTCCTACTTTTTTATCCACTATTGGTAAGCCCTAGACATCATCTCACGTGATGCCGAAGATGCTAGCGGGCTTACCAAGATTCCCTAACGCAATGGAGAACTGGCTATTTTATCTTCAAGCCGAAACACATAAATGCTGTAAACATTGATGTTGGTGGCAAGACTTAGAGAAGATGGTGTTAGCTAGCCAGGCGGGCTTAAAAATGCCCTTCCATCACCGACCTAACTGAGTCTTACAAAGTTAGATCCACCGGGAATCGAACCCGCGACCTCCTGATGTGAAGCTAATAGACTTAACCATAACGCCACAGAGGCGGTAAAAAATTACTTCCTGGAAATTCTTCTTATTTTATTAATAATTAAATAAAAACCACAGTTTTCGCACGATTCGTCCGCAACGATTGACGTAACAGCCACGTTCCAGTACGAGCTGACAAGAACTTTATTTCCAAGCCATATCGTTCGACGTTTGAAACATCGTGAAACGAGTTGCTAATTTTAGGGACGAAGGAGCCTTAAAGCTCAATTCAATTTATTATATGATTATGACAAAATTCCAATGAATTTTTATTTCGTAGAAATTTCATGGTCGTAGAAAAAATATTGTATGCCACTGCACGCAATTAGCCAGTGGCATAAATAATTAATATTTCCTACTAAGTTCGAATTGTAATCGCGTTTTTGTCCTTTTTGACGAAATAGTGTCATATCTCATCTGTGATATGTGTAGACAGTCCGAAATGAGTGCAAAAATGTTTGTATACAGCGCCATCTACCAAAAAGTAGTATGCAACAACTCCTGGTTCTGTGTGACCACAGAGAACCCAGAAAAGGAATAATAGTATGTTGTTTCTGAGATGGCCATGCTGACACGAGCAATACTTGGTAAAAAAGATTCTTTATCACATTGTTAGATGGCGCTGATAGTTGTAATTTACAAAACTAGATGTATGTATCTCGCTTAAGGCGCCCGTGAATAACAAATGACAGCGGTACAGACAGAGCTCTGAGACCATAGAAATTTGTAATAATATGACAGAGTCAGTGAGTCATGAACATGATGAGCGTTAGGTAATATCCACAGAAGAGAAGAGTCTAGGGGACTTTTCTCTTCAGTGGTAATATCAGTAACTATTGGTACAAACGGAACTAGGTCTAATCTGTCACAATGTAAAACTTGATGTCATGTGAAACCCTAACTTGTTTGCTCTATGCTGTTGTTTTGCCAGAAAACATAAATGGTGTATGTTATATTTTTTATTTAACGCTTTCCAAGATGTGGCATTTTTTAAATTTCTGAAAATTCTTACCTTTGCTCTTTTTCTGGGATGCTACAGCTATCCACAAATAAAGGTATTTTAAGATTCTGTTTTTTTAATGTTACAGAAGAATCAGGCTATCATATGCATTGAATTTTTTTTTCAAAAGGTTACTGTTTTATATAAAAATAAGAAAGATTTTCCAATGATGTAATTATGGCAGTTTATGCTGAAAATAATGTAAGTTATACGGGCGAACTGAAAGTATAAAAATAAAATAAAAAATAGATTCTAATAGGTCATGACTTGATTAAAGTTACTTAATACTTACTGGACGCCTGTAATAGACCATATCCTGTCTGTCCCTTGGATAACGACGGTTAATACATTTTTGCCACACGACTAGAGAGAGAGAGGTAAATAGAGCATATTTTTTGAGAAGGGCTTCTGCTCGTGAAACTGAACACTTTTTGCTGTACGACTTTGCTGAAATCTTATAAAAAGTGTTTTGGATTTCCCATTGCCGAATCTTCGTTTTTCGAAGCGGGCGATAACAGGTTCGTCAGGTGTGATGAGATCATACAGTCGAAGACCCTCACGAACCGAGGCTCCCCCCCCCCCCCCCCCAGTGGCGGATCTGACAGTTACAATGGAACTGCGGTTGAGAATCTGTCGAGCAAGTCATAGACAAAGTTACCAGTGGGGTGAAGCTAAGACTAAAATCAGCCACTGGACTTCGGTAAGAAGTCCAGTGGCTGATGTTAGTCCATGGCATGGCGGGGATGACGTCACAAATAAACAAATAATATCGTCTCCCTCAGCACCCCTCTACCCACACAGTATTTTGGCCATTTTATACTCAAAAGAGTGCCAAATGTTAAGACCCGAAATAACCTCAAAAACAAAGTAATTCAAGTTTGTGACATCCTTTTAAAGGCGTGGGTTCTATGAAGTATGCTGTTGAATCAAATAGCAGCCCACCGTGCTGCCACTGTGTGCTCCATACATTTTATGTTTTTACTTACGCCCTCCCCAAATTTTCCCTAATAGCAAAGTTAAATTCTATTTATTATCCAAAAAAAACCATGCGTTAACATAAATTTTAAAGGCGTGGGTTTTAAGAAGTATGCTGTTGAATCAAATAGCAGCCCACCGTGCTGCCACTGTGTGCTCCATACATTTTATGTTTTTACTTGCGCCCTCCCCAAATTTTCCCTAATAGCAAAGTTAAATTCTATTTATTATACAAAAAAACCATGCGTTAACATAAAAACTAATCACGAAATGTAGAGTTGAAGAATGGTAAGAATTACATTGTGTTAGGAGCTCTCAAACCTAGCGAAAAAACTGCCTTAGGCATATCCATGACAGTATTACCATTTTTGGTATGTATTTTGTGCAGAAAATTAAGTTTTTTGGTACTATTCACTGGTAGGTATTTCAGTAGAAACCTTATTATATAAGCAGAAACGCGAAAAGACTGCAACTAGGAGCAGGCCGTTATAAGGAGCGTCCACAATTCAATACTATTTTTCAATTTAAGGTCGAATTTTTATTAATAATCATTATCGTTTCAGCCAAAAACCTGCTGAACAAGGCCTCCCCAAATATTTACACAACTTTTTTGAAGTAAAAACGCACGCTTGACTTGGGAGTAAGCTGGTGAATGCGTCACGCGACCGGCGAGGCACTGGTGGAGAAGCGGAGAAATCCTTTTGCTAGATAATTTTTTTTGGGTAATTACCACTAAATATCGGTCTTGCAAAAAATATT
Source organism: Coleophora flavipennella (assembly GCA_947284805.1). Taxonomy (NCBI): domain Eukaryota; kingdom Metazoa; phylum Arthropoda; class Insecta; order Lepidoptera; family Coleophoridae; genus Coleophora; species Coleophora flavipennella. Next base: position 11,752,775 of record OX369303.1, on the reverse strand, counting down.
GGACAATATACTTAAGGATATTGTCTGAGCAATATGCTAATATGTTACACGATAGTGTGTATTTTACTCTATAATAAAAAAATCCCAAAAACAGGTCTAAAACGTCTTAAAAGAAGTCTAAAACGAATTTTTTATTAATAAAATTTCTAAATTTGCATATATTTTTTATATGGAGATATTTCTTTTTAAGTACTACAGAGAATCTGCTAAATTTTAGTTTTTAAATTGAAGTCTTAAGAGAAATAACAACGTAAAACATTGAAAAAGTGCAAAAGTGTGGTTATTGTCTTGACTCTTTACACGTAAAGGAAAAAACAGAGACAACTGTTATACAAATGCCTCGCCTTAAGTTTTACTTTAGTCGTGTGGTCTAAAGCACACTCGTTTTTTTTACTGACTTCATTTCTAATCTAAATTTCTAATCTAATCTAAAACTTAAACCAGCCCATTGCTTAATACTAATACATATACTTTGCTTTGAAGAGTTTGGAGCCGGGTTTGTCTACTTTAAGTAAGGGTAAGTAGGCAGCACGAAACCAGTTTCATTAAGAATAGATTGCTGACTCGCTCAGAACAGCCTTCACTTGCCTAACGCGATCCGATTCTCACCCCCCCTTAATGAGGTGGGAACAAAACTCAATCCTTAAAGAGAGCCAATAAACCAATCCAATAAACTGCGGGGGCGGGGTTGGGGTCACAGAGACTCCCGGACTGCCGGGACTGCCGGGACTGCCGGGGTCGCGAGGGGGTACCTCCGGCAATTACCGGGGAACAAATGGAACCTAACGACATTCGAAACGAGTGGAACAGTGGAGGAACAGGAAAGAGTTGGAGACATCCGCAAAGCACGTAAGCCGGTGTCTAGCGGACGCAAGCGACGCAAGCCCGAGTAGCACTCGCCCAGTTTTTTGATTTTAAACCTATTTCAATTCTACAACTCAAATTAAAAGGGTCACCTGGAAGGGGTCTTTATAATTATTCCAATGAGTAGTGGTGGGAAGGAACACAAATTCCACGATTTCGACTCGCACTGGGCCGTATTTTCTTTTTCCTTTGTATACCTAAATGCCAAACCAATTTCTAAGTCACCTGGAAATCCTGACTAATATTAGAAACATGAAAGTATGAATGTATGGATGTATAGATGTTTGTTACTCTGCCACAACAAAATCAACAAATAAACGGATCTGGATGAAAGTCGGTAGGTAAAACCTGGATTAAAATGTAGGATTTTTTTTCACTGCGCTCCCTTGAAGACAGTCATGGTAAATATGTTCACGCGGGCGAAGCCGCTGGCAAAAGCTAGTGTTCTATAATTTTAAGTAGTGGAAATTAAACCTTAATTTTGCAAATCCGACTCGCACTTGGCCATCTATATATTTGGCTAAGTAGTGGTGATACGGAGCCCATAGTGCGCGAGTACAACTCACAGGTGGCCGTTTTTCGAATTGTTCCTTTGTTGACGGCCAAGAACCTACCTCGATGCCTTTTAGGTTTATAAGTTGCCTGGAAGTGGTCTATATATTTTGCTGAGTATAGTGGTGATACGGAGCCCTAGGTGCGAAAGTACTAGTTACATTTGGCCTTTTTCCAAATTTTTCCTTTGTATACGGCCAATATCCTACCTCTTTGCCAAATTTCAAGTTTCTAAGTTACCTAGAAGTGGTCTATAATTTTGATAATCAGTCAGTCAGTCATAAAAAATAGTGATTTTCGGACGTTAATATCTCAGAAATGGTAAAAGATACTATTACCTAGACACACAACATCGCAAGACTGTAAGTCAAATAGACATTAAATTACACATAAGTCGAAAGTAGTCCAAAATGGTTCGTGTATTATATAACCCACCCACGGCCGGTGTCGCTTTTTTTATATAAATTTGAGTGCGTTTGACTGCAACTCACCTGATGGTAAGTGATGATGCAGTCGAGGATGGTACACGCAAACTCAAATAATACCTTTTTCTTTTCGAACTTGGGGGATGCACTGCCGTGTGTCTATAGATAAAGGAAACGCTTCCTCGGCTCGCGATTGGTTGTAGCAACTTCCGGTTCTAACAAGTAAACACCACGCCAGTTTTAAAAACATTAAGATCGAAATAAACTATTATCTTCCAAATTGTGTTATTGTATCATATTAAAAATGCGCAAAATTACTATACATAGGTGGGTGCACCTAACTGATTTCTACAACGCCCGGTCTTGGTGTCCTGCGGCCTGCGTTGCATTCACAACGCCCTGTCCTGCGTCCTGCGTTGCGTCCTTCGCCAGGTGTTGAGCTTAATGGCTTAAAACCGACTTGAATTGCAAAAACCAAGTACAAAACTGAATTTTATTGTTTTTATATTTTGTCAAAATTAAAATGAGACCAATCTCGAACATCAATGTTAACAGCATAATGTTAACTTTAAGATGGCCAGTTCCCCATAATGTCGGGAAATCATTGTCACTTACCTGCTATCAGGGGAGATGATGCCAAGGGCTATCAATTGTACTTAGTTATAAAAAAATACTCCGCAGTTCGTTAATCACTTTGTATGTAAATTATTTTCAGCTGTCATGAACGCATCCCCTTCATGTTTTGGAAACCTTTTTTGACAGGCATTCAGGGTAGTTGGATAGAATCTCCTCACATTTCATGATTGCCAAGTCAAAAAATATCTTTTATTATTTACACAGTATACGTAAAAAAAAGAACTACGGTGCAATTTTCTGATTATTGAATTTAAAAAAAAGTACTGCCAGACTTGGTTCCACATTAAATATCATATATTTTTACGGGAGGGTCACGAGACTTGGCAAATTTTTACATAAAAATGTTATGGATAGGATCTCATTTCTTTTTGTTGGGATATTTCCTTTCTTACTGTGGCGGTTCTGATATTTTTTTACGGAAGATTCACGAGACTTGGCGAATGTTTACATAAAAATGTTTTTGATTTAATATTTTTTTTACGAATGTAGCGACAGATTTGGGAATAATAAATTGTCTCATAAAATTACATCTTTCAGTACGCACAAACTGAATTTATATACAGATATTCTTTCGTCGTCTCCACTGCGTGTCGTGTCCACATCCACCAAAAGGCTAATGTCGATGTTTTTTTAGGGTTTTTTCCTTCCCTTTGAGTTGCAAATGTGCGTCTGTTTACACACGGAGCAAATTAAAAATGTTCGCGATGTTAGCGACACAGCGGCGCAAAACAACACTAAGTATGTAACAGCGCTTGCGGCGGTGAGTAGCGAAACTAATTCATATCTAACATGAAGGATAGATGGCGCTGCATATCAATTGCAAACCATAAAATAATTTATGAAGGAAAAAAATGTTTGCGGCGCCCGTGAAACAAAAGTATGTGATGTATGATACAAAATTGTCTCTGAGACGGCCGGCACCCGGCACTCGGCATCCGGCACCCGGCATCCGGCACCCGGCATCCGGCACCCGGCACCCACAGTTCGATTTGATTACTAACTCCATTTACGTGCAAACTTTTTTTTCATGGGGTAAAAATACTATCCTTACTAGTATTATCAATGTGAATATGAGTATGTTTGTTATTTTTCACGCTTCAACACCTTGTCCAATCTTGATGAAATTTGGCATGCAGGTAACCTGTGTCACCTGTGTCACGGAGAAGGACATAAGATACTTTTTATCCCATGAAAATAGCATAGTCCGATGCTGCAGTTCTCGAGGGAACTAAAAAAATATACTCCTTTTTTTTGGTAATTTACAACGGAACAATTTATTCTTGTCATGTTTTGCACAGAGATGGTTGAGGGGGTGAAACATGACACAATTTACTAACACGAGGGATATGGGGAAACCTGTCAAGATTTGTCCACGATCGCGCACGCTACGGAACAACGGATTGAAGTGTTTTTTTATAGAATTGGTCGAAGGGGTGGCAAATGACATAGACTATAATCGGAATAGCCCGATCTGGGATAGATATCTGGAGGAAACTCATGTACACGCTCACCCTCAGAGACGGACATAAAAACCATGTCTACGCGGGCGAAGCCGCGGGTAAATGTAATGCGTAGGTAGGCACCATTACAGTGAGACTTGATACACCAGGTAAAACATTAATAAGACAAAGTAGGAACTTCACGAAACAGTTACCAATCTTATATATAAAATTCTCGTGTCATAATGTTCGTTCCCGTACTCCTCCGAAACGGCTTGACCGATTCTCATGAAATTTTGTGAGCATATTGAGTAGGTCTGAGAATCGGCAACATCTATTTTTTTTTAGGGTAGGGTAGTGTAGGGTAGGGTAGGGTAGGGTAGGGCAGGGTTGGGTAGTGTAGTGTAGGGTAGTGTAGGGTAGGGTAGTGTAGGGTAGGGTAGGGTAGTGTAGAGTAGGGTAGTGTAGTGTAGGGTAGTGTAGGGTAGGGTAGTGTAGGGTAGGGTAGGGTAGTGTAGGTTAGGGTAGTGTAGGGTAGGGTAGTGTAGTGTAGGGTAGGGTAGGGTAGTGTAGTGTAGGGTAGAGTAGGGTAGGGTAGGGCAGTGTAATGTAATGTAAGGCGGTACGTAGTTCGCCGGGACAGCTAGTAATATAAATAATTATCCATGATCGTTTGCTTCTTTTGATATGAAGGTGTACACGTCGTCAACCAGCTTCTTACTTTGTCTTTTTAATGTTTTACGTGTCGTGGTGTGTCAAGTGTCATCTTTAGTGGCACGCACTGTACCCACTTCTTGAACTTTTTGTGGAGGACAGAGGGAGCAACAACGGTTGGAGTCATCAATGCTACCTTGTAATTGGTTGGGCAGCCATGTCACAGCTCTGTGCACTCCACTAAATGTCTTAGCCTAAGGAAAATGTTTAAATGTCAAATTTGTAAATGATGAAGAGAAAAGAGTGAAAAGGGCAAGTAGCAGAGATTTAGAAAGCTAGAGACAGTGTAGACAGGGACAGGACAGCTAGGGTGCGGTGAAGACATCGGCTGGCTGTAGGTATAGCTCGGCAATCCCACGTTAGTTTGTACTCAGTTGGAACTTCCTTCTTAGAGGTGGAAGGGAGGGAAGGATCAGGAACTTGAGTCAGTAAGGACCACGTGGACCACGAGTTGCTCACGCGCAGGCCATGCCAACTGCGCTTTGTCGGCAGCGCGCGCGCGGTCTTCTCGTGGGCCCCGCGTTGAGCACGCGCTTGCAAGTCGCCGCGCCCGCGCGCCCGCGCGCCGGCCACACATTGACTGTACGCTTAGGTTGCGGCTTAGTGGACGCCTAGCTGGCAGCTTGTTGAAGACAAGAGTTGAGGCGGTGTTGGACGGTGTCGAGTCGACGAGTGTGCGATTACCTAAACCCCTTCACTTTTCTCTGGGACGACTCGAGAAATCTCTTCCTTTCCAGAGAGTTGGTAGGTAACTGTGAGTCTACTTTTTAATGCGCGTCTCACACCACTAATTATTATTTAAGTACCTTATTATTTTAACCTTAAAGAGTTCATACAATAGTAGGAGTAGTGCTTATCATTATCAGAGGCAATTAGTAGCCGCCCGCGCCGCTAACGCGCGGGTGACGTGCGCGCGGCCGCTTATTCACTTAATAACTAAACAAATTAAATTAATTGCGACATGCAAAACATAACGCTACGTCTAGCAGTGCTTTACTACTTCAATCCCACCCCCCCCCATCCTTACCGGTACCGGTACATATAAAGTGAAGGCCTCTACGGGTTACACTGTTATGTACACTGTTACTTGTTCTGTGGTTATGTAGCTAATGAACTGTCGGAATGGTTTTTAAATCAATCTCAATTGCATAACAGGCTATGTGCTAGAATTTCCTGCCTTTTCCAGTACAAATCATACTTACTTAATGATGGGCTCACGTGAGGAAACAATTCAGTGCAATGTGCAGGCTGAGCAGGCTTAAAAGCGAAAGACCTTGGCATCATCTCACCTGATCGTAAGTGATGATGATGCTGAAGATGGAAGTAGGCCTACCGAGATCCTCCAACGCTATGGGGAACCGGCTACATCATCTTTAAAGATAGGAACATCTTTTAGGCCGGAACACATTAATGCTGTTCACATTTATGTTAGATATGATGGTGGTAATTAGAAAGGCGGGCTTAGAAAATGCTTTTCCACTAACCAAACCAAGTCGTACAAAGTTAGACTCCGCTGCACGCTGGGACTCGAACCCGCGACCTCCTGATGTGAAGTTACTCAACCGTTACACCACGAAGGTGGTTCAGTAGATAACAGAGATAAGACTCTCAACTGTTTTCGCACTTGGTACTACTGGTCAGACAGGAACCTTTTAATTATGTCTTTTGCAACAAATGAACGCAAGGGTCGGCAGGTAATCTCTAATTATTATCGAGCCCTCCATTGTACTATTAACAACAATCAATTAATCCAGACCGCTTTCTGTCTCGAATACTGCAATCAGTGATTGGAGGGGCGTCCGTGTGCTCGCATTACCCTCCTTCTGGGGGAGGTCGGATAAAAATCAAACTCAAAGTTAACCTGTCCCTTCACCTTAGCGAGTGAACTGGATGACTAATCAGGCCACGTCCGCGACATCTGACTAATAGGAACAATAACAGTTATTGCTCGATGTCGTGATGCCGCGATGCCGTGACGTGACCGCTCCACACTAAACGTCACATTAATTTGGTCAGCCTTTACGGGACCCACTTTTAATTACGATTTGGGAACAATTACACTTACCTGCACATGTAAGGTTAAGTCGTTTTGTAATTATTAACTTGCATTTGAATCGTTGTTACTAGCTGAGCCGACACGCTGTTTGTGATCAGGATATACAAGATCAGGTGGTCAAGACGAACAACTAAAGAAGGTTAATAATAAAAGACGGCAACTTGGACGTTTGTCGATTGTGCCGTCAACCAGGGGAGACTCTGCCTTATATAACCTCCGGTCGTTCCATGGGTTCCAACACTGAGTATTTGCACAGGCACAACCAAGCAGCCAGGATCCTACACCAAGAGATCGCTCTAAAGTATGGCCTCATATCTCGGCGGCTGCCGTATTAAAAGTACACGCCGGAGCCGGTTCTCGAAAACGACCGCGCCAAGCTCTACTGGGACCGACCCATCATCACGGACAGGACTACTCCTTTGAATAAGTGTGATATCGTGTTGATGGATCGGGCGCAGTCAAGGGTCTTTTTGGTGGATGTCACTATCCAATACGATGAGAAACCTCGTGCGGGCTGATGCCGAAAAAATTATCAAGTACCTGGAACTGGCGCACGAGGTTACTGATATTTGGCTAGTGGAATCCACCGATATCATCCCTATAGTCCTATCCGTGAACGGGCTGATTTCAGCCGACCTTGAACGTCACCTAAGGCGGCTGGAACTCCGAGGCAGACCAATAATTGCAGCAATGCAGAAAGCAGTCCTCCTCGACAATGCCCGGATAGTCCGACGCCGATAGTTCTTTGAAAGTTCATCCCAAAAGTATACCGAACAAGACAAACAATAATTACGCATATCCGCCTCCGTGGCGGAATTGTTAATGCATTCGCTTTACTTTATGAGATCGGGGTTCACAGAACTTCTAGAGTTTTGCAAAATTTTATTTCTTTTTACGAAATAATTATCAAATATTGAGAAGAAAAAGGGCTGAAGCGACACTCCAGGATTTTAATTTTACCGTTCTAGAGCCAAAATGGCAAAAAACGGAACCTTTTTAATTCAATAAATGAAATTAAACTAAATTTTCTCTGCTACTATTATGAGTTATCGATGAATAAATCTCAAAAAATTAATTAAAGTTTTCTTTAAAAATATTTTCAATAAATTAGCATTAACAAAATATGGAGCTCAAAATTATGCTTTTCGGGTTATTCCCAGTGAGTCCACGAAACTTCACCAACTCAACGAGATTGTAGGCAATTATAAATAAAATAATTAAATTTCAAAACAGCTTCCCAACGACTCCATGAGATTGTAGGCAATTATAAATAAAATTATTAAATTTCAAAACAGCTTCCCAGCGACTCCACGAGATTGTAGGAAATTATAAGTAAAATAATTAAATTTCAAAACAGCTTCCCAACGACTCCATGAGATTGTAGGCAATTATAAATAAAATAATTAAATTTCAAAACAGCTTCCCAACGACTTCATGAGATTGTAGGCAATTATAAAAAAATAATAAAATTTCAAAACAGCTATCCAACGACTCCATGAGATTGTAGGAAATTATAAATAAAATATTTAAATTTCAAAACAGCTTCCCAGCGACTCCACGAGATTGTAGGCAATTATAAATAAAATAATTAAATTTCAAAACAGCTTCCCAGCGACTCCATGAGATTGTAGGCATTTATAAATAAAAAAAACAAACAAAACAGCTTCAAAGCGACTCAACGAGATTGTAGGCAATTATAAATAAAATAATTAAATTTCAAAACAGCTTCCCAACGACTCCATGAGGTTGAAGGCAATTATAAAAAAAAAAATTCAAAACAGCTATCCATCCAACGACTCCATGAGATTGTAGGAAATTATAAATAAAATAATTAAATTTCAAAACAGCTTCCCAGCGACTCCATGAGATTGTAGGCATTTATAAATAAAAAAAACAAACAAAACAGCTTCAAAGCGACTCAACGAGATTGTAGGCAATTATAAATAAAATAATTAAATTTCAAAACAGCTTCCCAGCGACTCCACGAGATTTTAGGCAATTATAAATAAAATAATTCAATTTCAAAACAGCTTCCCAGCGACTCCACGAGGTTGTAGGTAATTATAAATAAAATAATTAAATTTCAAAACAGCTTCCCAACGACTCCACGAAAAGTACCGTCAGCGTGCTTGATATAGTTAGATTTTTTGGAGTTTGAGTAAATTACAATGGCCATAGAGCATTATTATAAATCAGCATATTATGATTATTTGTATTGCTATCACAAAATAAAACTTGTTTCCTGGTTTATCGAAAAACAGTGCAACAGGTAATTCCCTCTCTCTTTCTTTCTTTACATAGGAGTGTTGTCGCCGTCCCATCAACAATGCAATCGAGAACTGCATTCCATCACCTGAAATAAAAGATGAACTCCCCAAAAATTGTACATACCTATATTGTGTATTGTATATTGATCATTTTCGAAATGCATTGTGAAAAAGTGAGCTGAATTAAACATAACATCTCTGGAAGTTAAGAAACATATCACTTATGCGCTGCTTTGGCACATTTGCCTGAAGATGAAATAAAAAAAGAAACCACCACTTTGGGCTTAGTTAAAAACACAGTAGGTAACTGAAAACCCAAATCAGTAACAAGATATTAAAAGTTGCAAACAATTTTAGAAAACTTCAGAATTCAAAAGTCTACTTTACTAAATTCAAATCTGGATGGCCAATGTACCAATGAGTTTTTCAAAAAACTTACGTACATACTTACCGATTGCTTTAACGGTGAAGGAAAACATCGTGAGGAAACCTGCACACGCCTGCGAAGAAACTCGAAGGTTGTATGTGAAGTCGACCAACCCGCACTGGGCCCGCGTGGTCGACTAAGGCCTAATCGTCCTCAGGGTAGGCTCGAGCCCCTCGGTGGGGACGTATATGAGCTGTAATGATGATGATGATGACTTTACTAAAAACAAAAGATGATTTAAGAAAAGAAATTTACAATAAAAATAAAAGTTTAAAAAAACTAAAACCGACTTCAAAATGAAATTCACTCAAAAGTATGAAATAATATTAAAACACTTAACATATACCAACAATAACGAAATCAAAAGTGGGTTACAAGTTAAATTTGGAGCTTAAAATAGTGAGGTCGGTACCGGCACAAAAGTTACTTACGTAATATCAAATGTTTTAGATTCGATGGTTTGCTGACACCGACCTCAAAAAAAATTTAAGTCCCTAATTTTATTCGTAACCCACCTTTGATTTCGTTATGTTTGGTATACGCTGTGTGTTTTAATATTATTTTATACTTTTGAGTGAATTTCATTTTTAAGTCGGTTTTTAGTTTTTTTATACTTTTATTTTTATTTCCTTATTTTTAATGATAATGCTACGAGACAACGTTAAACCTAATCACTTAATCGCCAATAGGAATTATCAAATTATAGTGCATGTGTTTCATTACATCAACAGATACAGAGTCCTGTGGCTTCCATCATCATCTCAGCAGCATGAAAGCTAAAGAGTTAAATCTTCCATCATCAGCTCATCTGAATAACCTGAAAGAATACATTTATCGGTTTATGCATACCTACGTATCTATGTACCTATGTATAATATTATTGTAAGAATTATCCTCCAACTCTTAACCGTTAAGGAGTTGTACCTACCTTCCTTCATCAGCTTATCAACATGAGACGATGAATACCAGACGCAAGTATTTTAATACCTTTAGAAAACATATGAATCACGTTATACGTGCCTATTAAATTTGAGGGTTGCCCTCGATTTCCCTAGGGTCCCATCATCAGATCCTGACTTGGTGACAATGCGACCCCCTCGGGAGTTTACTCTTTCAAATAAAAAAAGAATTTTGAAAATCCGTTTACAATCTGCGGAGATATCGCGTAACAAGTATACAAAAAAAACATACAGTCGAACTGAGCACCTCCTCCTTTTTGAAGTCGGTTGAAAATAATTACACATTATGTATATTTCAGCAGTGTTTAACATAGTTGGTTTTTAAAGGTGTTTGGTATGATCTGTGATTTTTTTAATAGAAAATATATTTATAACACTAGGATAATATTGGGCATTCTGTCCCACCTAACGGTGTAAGAGAATCCCCAATATATTGATGATGGGCCTAATAGACTGTTGACCCAATAGAATATTGACTGAATGTGCTAATAGCTATTGGGCATTCTACCACAGATTACTAAATAGTATTCTACCGCAGAACGGATCGTTGAATCAGATCGTAACGGCGTGCGATTACTTGAACGCGTTGCGATCTACCGCACGCGCACGCAGTGGGATGAACGGCCAGCGCATGCGTCCAGACCGACCATCGAGCGATCGTTTGAATTAAGTCACCAGTCTCGTTTGGTGTGAGAGAATCCTCAATATCATGTATGAAATTGTTTAGTTTAATTAAACTATATAAGAGTCGGTGGCGTAACGGCTAGGGCCGCCGCCTCCTGTCCGAGAGGTCGTGGTTCGAATCCTGCCACGCACCAATGTGATTTCCAATTTAGATTTCATATGTACGTTTATCTGACGTTCTTCCGGTGAAGGAAAACATCGTGAGGAAACCTGCACAAGCCTGCGAAGAAACTTGCAGGCTGTGTGTGAAGTCGACCAACCCACACTGGGCCTGCGTGGTCGACTAAGGCTCGACCCCTTTGGTGAGGACGTATATGAGCTGATATGATGAAACTATAATATCTGATTAGCTTTCAAGGTAGCTTAGCTGCCAAAGGCTACAGGGGGTTGTTAGTGGGTAGTGCTGTCTTGGGCCTGTGCATATTTATTTATATATACCTTATGTATATATATTATATGTGTATGTATGCATATAGGCGCAGGGCTGTGAGTCTCACCTAACCAGTGCAGCCGGCTGTACTGGTATGCATAAACGCATTTTCCCCTTTCCCTCCTCCGTAGTTCGAGGGGAAAAAAACTATAATATTTAAATTCTTTCTTCATAATCATTTATTGTAAAACTTTCGTGCTGACTATACATTAAAATAAATGTACGTTAAACAACTAAGTTCATTAATTGTTGAAAAAATATGTACATACGCAGGAAAAAAAAATCAAAAAAAAATATGTTACCATCAAGAATTTTTTTCAAAATTTTATTCTAAAACTTTGTCGGCGTGATTAATATGTATAACCATGCCAAATTACAGCTTTGTAGTATTAATAGTGTCTAAGTAAGCCGCGGACAGACGGACAGACAGACATGGCGAAACTCTAAGGGTTCTTTGTTGACCTCAGAACCCTAAAAACTTAACTGAACTTAATCGGAATTATTTTCATTGAAAGTTCCATTACACATTAAAACTCCACATCCCATATGTACCCATATACTCCCATATATATATACAAATGAACCCCTATTTCTTCTGGTCATCGCATCACGCGTGAACGGCTGGAATGATTTTGCTAATGAGGAGAAGGTTCTTATGTAGGTGTAGGGTAGGGTAGGGCAGGCTAGTGTAGTGTAAGGTGGTACGAACTTCGCCGGGACAGCTAGTCTTTAAATAAAGTTCCATATTAAAACTCCACTGTAGTCATCTTTAACTAAAATTTCGTGTAGCTACTCCGTGAGGCCATCTCGTAGTTGCGCCAGATCGCTACACAGCACAAGAATTATTGCAGAATTTGCTATAAATTTTATAGATCTGAGTCAAATTGTAACCCGGGATAGTTTTCAAAATAAGTAAAACCAATAAATATGAAAGAACACATTTATTTATATCCCTCATCTTACTCAATCATTGCGAACAAGTACTAGGTGACCTTTTTAATTTTATTTTTTATAGATAAATATACATAAGTATTACAATTATGTAGTATATTATCTTACATCTAGATACGTACATGATCTACACACACGCTAGCTTGTTTTATATTATTTACATTTTTAAATAATAAGAAGTTCTATGTTTTTATTACAACTTCCTATGTATTATTAAATTATGTACCTATTATTTACATCACAGGGCAATGGGAATGTTAGATTATAATTTTATTTATTAATTAATTATAAAACGTACCTGCTAAATGTTTGAAATACACAGAAGGAGAGTTGCGTATTTTGAAAATATACTTAAAAAAATAATTAACACCTTGCTTGAATTCGACTCGCTTGTAATATTTTAAAATTTTGTTAACACTGAGAAAACTTAGAAATTACATGGCAATTAATATAATTATCAGAAATTGGCAAAGAATCATTAAATTGAACTACATTACATACTTAAAATAATTATACATTTATATACAGTCTGTTTTATAAATAGCTGTTAACGTATTTTTTGCTGTATACCTTTTTTATTATTATTATTAATAGATTACTGAACCAATAAAGAAATGTCATCTCAAATTTAATTTAAAAATTATCAATTTTAAATGATGTTTAATAAACTGTAACAAAAATATCGAATTATCAACGGAGTTATTGTGTCGTATACCTATATGTTAATTAAAAGTAGAGAAATGTCTCCTAGATTAGTAAAGGAGAGGAAGATTCTATGTAACAGTGATTAATTTAATTTTATACTCAGCCTTAGAGGAACCTTATATTGCTTCAACGAACGCTTCGCAAGCTCAACATCACGAGCCGCTCATTATCATGTAAGTCTCAGGAAATCTTTAGGGTATACCTACGAGGAGTTAACTATGTACAGTTTGCCTATTCCACATAAAACACGAAGCTATATTTACATCTCGAACATAAATACAATGACACTGCAATCTATACCTAACACGTTACTGTATCTGTCACGATTTCTACGAGGTATGAGATCTTTTGTTTTTTTTGTTTTTAAACTGAACCTATCTTGCAATTTAGTCATCATCATCATCTGCTCCAAGCCGGCTTCGGCTACAGCGGCTGGTTCTCTCTTGGTGCGAGGGCTTCGTTGATCAGCCCCCTCGTGTGGCCCTCATGTAGCTACAGCAGCCAATCTTGTTAACAAATGTGCGAGCACGTTCAGTACACGTTAGGACACCATTGAAAAATTGGTACTTGAGATTGGCAGGAGGTCTACCTTTTAATTCCTTACGCTTCGTGTCCAGGTCGGACCGGCGGTGGCGCTGCTCTTCAAAACTCTGCACCCGTTCCTGCACCGATCTCCTCCAATCTGGTCGTTGGCTGGCGTGACTCTCCCAGTTTGCAGCTTAGTACGTATCCACTACATGTAGATGAAGAAAGTGCAGAGCAGGTGAACAAAACTTGAATTCATTATTTTAACGGGAGCGTTCTTTATTTGGTGGATACTGGACCATAAAGTAAGAAAATACCCTTCAGAACCATTAGCATCTTCATCCTTTTTATGTTATAATAGGGCCATAGCCGTATGTTCATTAGACCATCTGCAACCCCTTGCTAAGGCTCTCGACGTGCTCTTTAGCCTTCATGCGTAGCGCGGCTATGGAGGAGGTGCGCGGGTCGGCGGGGGGCGCGGGCGGGGGCTGCGGCGGCGCCGGCGCGGGCGGCGTCAGGTACGAGGGGTACCCCGAGGGGGGGTGGCTCAGGAACCCTGCGACAGAGAGATGAGTTGAGTTACGTGACTCAGATCTAACACTTATTGAGTTACAGCACAGATTGTTTAGTCACAAATTAATTATTAATATCTGTCAAGGGAAAAGACCCGACTACGGGCAATAATAAACCTTGATCTTAAGAGCGTATTCACAAAATCGTTTCCCATGATCGTCATTATATCAGCCGAAAGACGTCCACTGCTGGACAAAGACCTCCTACAAGGATTTCCACGACGACCGGTCCTGCGCTGCTCGCATCCAGAGGCTTCCCACGGCCTTTACCAGGTCGTCGGTCCACCGCGTGGGAAGGCTACCTACGCTACGTCATCTGGTGCGTGGTTGCCACTCGAAAACTTTACTACCTCAACGGCCATTTGTTCTACGAGCTATGTGCCCTACCCAACGCCACTTCATTTAAGCGATTCTGTGTGCTGTGTCGGTTACTTAGGTTCACCTACGGATCTCCTCATTTCTGATTCCCACACAAACTTAAAATTGCTACTTCTTAAAAATGGATGGGCCGGTTCTAATAAAACTTTATACACATAAGCTAGTCACGAAATCTAGTTAGTGGATAGATTACTAACTAGAATTTCGTGACTTGCTAGTAATCCAACTCGGACTTGGCCGGTTTTTTTTTTGCTTTGTACACGCCCGATACCTACTGAAATGCCTGTCGAGTTGCCAGGTCACCTGGAAGTGGTATTTTTTTTGATTAAATGGTAGTAGTAAGGAACCCTAATTTCACAAGTCCGACTCGCGATTTTTAGGAGTTTTTTTCTTTGTATACCTACGCCTAACTAATAACATAGCTGATAGATTTGTATGAAGAGTTATTAATTTTTTTGCAACTTCCGCAAAGTCATAGAACAAAAGTTGTTAAGAATGATGGATGAGTAAAAGGCCCAACTAACGGGGCATCTACACCAATTTTGTTACGATCTGAATATTTTGATGATTAGTGGTGATACGTAGCCCTTGGTGCGCGAGTACGACTCACACTTGGCCGTTTTTGGATTTTTTCCTTTGTACACGACCAATTTCCTATCTTCATCCCAAATTACAACTTTCTAAGTCACCTGGAAGTGAGCCACAACCTGGGGACTCCCACTGCCCCGCAGTAGTAATCACTATGTACTAACCAGGTAAAGAAGTTAGAAGTAGCGGCGCCAGCCACGAGTCCACGATTAGCCTGAGCCACAACCTGGGGACTCCCACTGCCCCATAGTCGTAATTAGTATGTACTAACCAGGTAAAGCAGTTACAAGTGGCGGCGCCAGCCACGGGTCCACGGGCAGCCCGAGCAACAACCTGGGGACTCCCACTGCCCCGTAGTCGTAATTAGTATGTATTAACCAGGTAAAGCAGTAAGAAGTGGCGGCGCCAGCCACGGGTCCACGGGCAGCCCCAACAACAACCGGGGGACTCCCACTGCCCCGTAGTCGTAATTAGTATATATTAACCAGGTAAAGCAGTAAGAAGTGGCAGCGCTAGCCACGGGTCCACGGGCAGCCTGAGCAACAACCTGGGGACTCCCACTGCCCCGTAGTCGTAATTAGTATGTACTAACCAGGTAAAGCAGTAAGAAGTGGCGGCGCCAGCCACGGGTCTACAGGCAGCCCGAGCCCCAACCTGGGGACTCCGCCCGCCCCGCACCCGTAGTCCGACAGACCTAGTCGCGCCGCTTCCATCTTCTCTTGCCGACGCCACTTCGCTCGTCTGTTTTGGAACCAAACCTGAGGAACACGAAAAATATTATGGTTAGGTTTGAACGTTCACATTACGCGGAAGAACCAGAATAAAAATAAGTACCTGTAATATTATATTAGTCATGTCAAATTCGTACCAATCTATGAGGTTCTAATAGAGAAGCAACGTCTTTCACGGCTCGACGGAAAAGTCTCTCTTTTCTCTCACTCTCACTACAGAAACCTATGAAGAGGAGTATGCCTAAGGCACTCCAACATGGGACCATTCACGTTACATAGAATCTCCCTGTGGAGATGAAGAAACTTGCTGGTACCAGTCTTCATCTCACCCTTACTAAAGCCAAAGTATATATATTAGTACTAAAATACAGTATGGACACTCCGTACCGCTCTCTAGATTGCGACCTCACCCCCTCGTCTCCAAGATTGATAGAGATTGGTTACAGTTTGGTTGATGACCGTATAGGATTTCGCCGCCATTTTGTTTGTTTACGTCATTCCTTTTTTGAAATGTCATTTCTGGCCCGTTGTATGAAGTGTCCAGGGTGTGCTATAGCTCACCAGTCCACCTGGTGGAGGTCGTCCAAATCTACGTCTATATTACCTTTTTACTCAACACTGTACCTAATTAGACAGGTAAGTTGTCTTGTACTACGCGTATATTAAACTGCGAGATGAAGTTTTAATGACTAGACAAAGCATGAAGTTAAAATGTCGCCTTTTTAATGTATTAACGAGCTAAACCGTACCGAAGTGAACTGTGAAATTACCGAGCGACACGCAAACCAATAATGCAACTAACTCAGCAATGAAGTGAAGAAAGAAAGATGATACGACTGGCACGAACTGTGTACTGTGCCGTTACGATCATCGGAGTCGGTCTATTATAAATGGCCTAACCGCCAACTTCCAAATTGTACCCTCGTTTAAGTAGAAAGGTAAGACAATAAATCATAGACAACGCGAGTAGACAACGAACTACGGACACGAACTCAATCACACGAAGTATTGTAAGTAGTTTAGTGCCGGAGCTGTCGTGTCGTGCCATCCCCCTGCGAGTCGCGTTAGGTCGTATCAACACCTTTAGCTATGATACTTGTAGATACTAAACCGTTTCGTTTTGGGCATATGTGGAAAAATAACTTCCTCAAAATATATAACTTGAGCAAAGTATATATATTAGTACTAACATACAGTATGGACACTCCCTGCCGCTCTCTGGATTGCGACCTCACTCCCTCGTCACCTAGATTGATACAGATTGGTTACAGTTTGGTTGTCGAACGTTCATATAGGATTTAGCCGCCATTTTGTTTGTTCCGTCATTCCTTTTTTGAAATTTCATTTCTGGCCCGTTGTATGAAGAGTCCAGGGTGTGACTTGAGTATACCTAAATATCTATCACATTTTAAGTGATACCTAACTAGTAAGTAGTTTCAACAATTATAATGATGATGACCGGAATCATAATGATGATGACCGGAATCATAATGATAATGACCTAAATCATAATCAACGAACACGTATCACGTATTCTTTGCTAAAAGAGATAGCAAGAGAGTTTTGTTAAACAATTTCCTCCGATGAAATAATTGTCTTGCGTTTTCACTGTAATAAAATGTTTTATGTAAGTAACAATACAACACAATCATTTAAAAGCTATTCTATCTTCTGGTACCTACCACCTTGGTGAGAATCATAGTAAGATATCAATTGGTAATACTGTGGACGTAATATTAAAAAGCTTCCTCTTGTAGAACATGTACAAGCAGAGATGAGATGTTAGTTGATGGATGAGATACTAGTTACTTCGTTACTTAAACTGAACCACAGATGAGATACCAGTTACTTCGTGTATAAGCTATTTTTAATATCCCAGCAAAGCCAGTATACTATGTGCCGTAACCATTCCTATACAAACTTGATGTAAGTTTTATGAACAATAAAAATACAGTTTATTTTGGATCGCGTCGCGTCTCGCTCGGCGGGCGGGGGGCGGCGGTGTCGGTAGTGGTGTGAAATGATATATCCCGGGCTGTACGGTGCCGAAGCACGACACAGGAATAGATACGGCATAGGCCGTAGCTCATCTGCAGTTACCGTAACCGAATTCGTTATACGTATATTATTAGATCCTTACCATAGATTTAGAATAGCGAAAAATCCTAAGTCTATGGTCCTTACATATGAAATTGGTGTTTTATATGGAAGAAAGATTATTTTTTTTATGAAATATTATATTTAATCAGTCAAAGTATGTACCATTCTTATCAATGCATTTTGGCCATTTTGTAGGCAGTTCCAATGACTTCTATATTATGGCGTAAGGACCCGGCCAACGAGCGCGACTAACGCTCCCGGCGAATTGGTGCGAAAATCGAAAGTTTCGCACACTCGCAACTCAGCCGTCTGCGGGAGATTGAAGAGTGCGGTGGAAAGATATTCCATATAAAAATACCTTATTCTGTTGTTAGAATCTGTACAAATCATGAAAGAAGGGCTAAAAAAACATGGGATATCGTATCATCGTTACATAACCTTACAATGTAATTTTTCTTGTAAACAAATTTAAATAATCGCATTTTTATAGCGACAATTCTACCAAGGTTCTTTTATCGCGGCACTGACGTCAACTCTCACCCACGCTAGTTCGTACGATTATGTCAGATGGCGCTACTTTTTGCTTGTATGAAGAAAATCTGAGTAAAATATTGAGACGGGTGGATCCTTGTGTCCAAATCTGTGGGTAGTTAATTAATTCCTTTGCTGAAAAAATTGTGGGACCGAGAATCAATACAATCTTTGAAGGCAGTTTGGACTGCCTCATCGGAGTTGAATTTTTTTCCTTGCAAGAAATTGTCCAAATTCCGAAAAAAGTGGTAATCTGTTGGAGCAAGTTCCGGAGAGTACGGTGGGTGTCGGAGACATTCCAATCGCAGCTCCACTAATTTAGCTATCGTCTCTTGTGGAGTGTGTGCTCTAGCGTTGTCCTGAAGCAGCAGTGGGCTGGAGCAATTTACCAGTCTTGGTTGTTTAACGTCTAGTTTTTCCATCATGGTTTGCAGTTTTTGACAATACAGCTTTGCTGTAATCGTCTGGCCAGATCTTAGGAAGCTGTAGTGGATGGCACCAGCACTGGTCCACCAATCACCAGTACTTTTTCTAAGTCAACTTTCGCTTGGGGCAAGATTTGGCCGGTTCTCCTGGGTTCAATCATTGAGATGAGCATTTTAGATTATCGTATACGATCCATTTTGTCATCACAAGCAACGATACGATTCAAAATCCCCTCGTTATTGTGACGACTGAGTAATGTAACGCAGCACTCGACGCGTGTTTGTTGGTTTTCTTCACTCAATTCATGCGGTACCCATTTTTCGAGCTTTTTCACTTTTCCAATTTGTATCAAGTGAATTCAATTTGTTTTATCACTGACACCGAAGCCTGCTGCTAACTCTGACGTGGTTCGCTTCCACGATCACTTTTAACTCTTCATTGTCAACTAGGGTCTCCGGCCGTCCACGGGGTTTGTTCTGTAGGTCAAAATTTCCAAAATTGCAACGTTATACCAAAAACAAACCGTGTTTTCTTTTAAAGTACCTTCCCCATACACACCAATAATCCTTCGAGCTGTTTCCGCAGCACTGGTACCCCGGTGGAACTCGTGTTCGTAAATAACGCGATATTTTAAGTTTTCCATATTGTAAACAGAACGATGTCTAAGAATAACCAAATGGCGCGAAAACAAAAGAATCACTAAATTCGAAACCCAAATACACAAGCCTAAATATGAAATAAATTTTAATTTGGAATTCCTAACCAAACGCCAGATAATGAAAATGAAAATAAAAATTTATTCATAACACTTGTTACATGTCATCAAACAATAGTAAATAATACAAAAGTAATTCATAAAATACTTGTAGTCAATACTCATTAAATCAAATTTAATTAATAATACATTATTTATGAACAAAGTGGCAAGCTCGACAAAACGTCATTATGTAAGGACCTAATTATTATTATCGTATGGCCACATTCAGTTCCTGCAATATAAACCACAAATCTATATCAAGATCCTGGGACATTACTAAGGATCTAATATACCTGTAACATGAAAGTATTGCGTAAAAAACTATAGGTACATAGATATTACTCAGGACAAATCGCTAACGCGAAAAAAATAATACATCTTCTTGTATCCAAATCCATGTACTGTATATTTTTTCAAACTTATTTTTAAAATTTTAATTCTATAAAAGAACTCCCTATTTATCCGAAACTTTTAACAAACGAAGCAGACACCCATCCCGATTGCCAATAACATTTATATCTCTAGCTAGATATGTATAGGTACGTAATAAAGTAGCCGTTCCCTCATAACCATATCGATATCGGAGCTATGCTAGTGGTGCTGGTGGCGCTCGCGTGACCGTCGCGAGTTTGTGCCGAACGACTCGCTTGCGGCGGCGACATGCGAGCCGTGGCGTACACCTGTCCAAAGTGCCGAATGTGTCTACGATGCGCCGCGAGTCGTTAGCGACACGAACCCTACGCCAGTGTTGAAAGCCTCTTACACTCACAAATAAGATTGACGAGAAATAAAAATGTAATAAAACTACACAAAATATAATTTACTTTCCCAGTACTTATAAAAATAGAAAAAGAAAAGTTAGAAGCGCTAATATTGAAAGACTTGAAAATGAAAATTTATTTAGTTAGTCGTAAAGGTCGTACCTATGAGCATCGGTGGCGTAACGGGTAGGGCCGCTGCCTCCTGTCCGCGAGGTTTTGATTCCAATCCTGCCGCGTGCCAATGTGTTTTCGACATCGATATATCGATATATAGAGGATACAAAAAGTCTTTGTATTTCGAATTTCGATTTCATATGTACGTTTATCCGACGCTCTTACGGTGAAGAAAAACATTGTGAGAAAACCTGCACACGCCTGCGAAGAAACTCGAAGGTTGTGTGCGAAGTCGACAAACCCGTACTTGGCCCACGTGGTTGACAAACGCCTGATCGACCCAATTCAGGATGGGCTCGATCCCCTCGGTGGGGACGTACCTATATAAGCGCTGATATGATGAAAGGTCATACATATGGCAGTAAAGAGAAACATTATTAAACATTACAATAAAAATATCATAAATAGGTACACTCAAACTACAAATCAAATACAATGATATTATTTTTAATAAAGTGAATAATATGCAGCTCGGCTCCAAGCAAACTATATATTAGTTGCTTCAAGTGAGGAACCGGCCAAGCGCGAGTCGACTTGCGCGCGCGCCGTTGGTTTCGTTCGTACCCCATAATATCTCTCCACGCGAGAACAACAAGATGCTTATTCATTTCGATCAAAAACCATCAACAAGAGCGACAGACAATCTTTTATGATTAAGTTCATGATCCTTAGCGTGAGTGTAACTTGCACTTGCCTTTTTTACCGACTTCAAAAAGGAGGAGGTACTAAGTTCGACTGTATTTTTTTTTAATGTATGTTCATCGATTTTTCCGTCAATTGTGGACCGATTTTCAAAATTCTTTTTTTTCATTCGAAAGAGTATACTCCCGAGGGGGTCCCATTGTCACCAAGTCAGGATCTGATGATGGGATCCCAGGGAAATCGAGGGCAACCCTTCAAAAATAATGAAAAATTTGAATTTTAAAGGCACTAATTACGTGATTCATATGTTTTCTACTTGCGTCTGTTAGTCATATTCTCATGTTGATAAGCTGATGTAGGAAGGTACAACTCCTTAACGGTTAGGAGTTGCAGGAAAATTCTTTTTAATGTTATACATAGATATATACGTATGCATAGACCGATAGTTGTATTCCTTCAGGTTATTCAGATGAGCTGATGATGGACGATTTAACTCCTTAAATTTCATGCTGCTGAGATGATGATGGAAGCCACAGGACTCTGGATGTATCTGTTAATGAAACACATGTATTATGATTTTATAATTCCTATTAGTGAGTATAGGTGATTGGATTTAACGTTGCTAGATAGATAGCATTACCACTAAAAATAAAGAAAATAAAAAAAGTTTAAAAAAACTTAAAACCGACTTTTTTTATTTTTTTTATTTTTATTTATTGCTTTAAAGAACAAACATGAAGATATTAAACAGTACCTACAACGGAAACCCTATCACAAAATGAAATTCACTCAAAAGTATGAAATAATGTTATACATTAACCAACATAACAAAATCAAAGGTGGGTAAGAATTAAATTAGGGGCTTAAATATTTTTGAGGTCGGTACCAACACACAGCTACTTACGTATTAAATGGTTTAGATTCAATGGTTTACTGACACCGACCTCAAAAAAATTTTTTAAGCCTCTAATTTAATTCTTACCCACCTTTGATTTTGTTATTGTCGGTTAATGTTGTGTATTTAAGTATAATAACATTATTTCATACTTTTGAGTGAATTTCATTTTGAAGTCGGTTTTAGTTTTTTTTTTTTTTAATAGATTATATTTGATGTTTTGCTTGGGACTAGTTTAGTGCCACAATCACACAAAGTTTGGGTTTCTGTGAATTACCGTTTAACTTTGTACAACACGAGTAGAGCATTATGCACAACACGTTTCTAGTATGGAGACACTCCTAACTTTTTTGTTTAAGTCATGTTTGTTTGCATAAAACGAAAGTTAAAAACATCCAATTCTATTTTATTTTTATTTTATTTATAACCAAACCAACGTTATCTTTAAAGGCTGAAAATACTTAATTACAAAGATAATACACATTTCAAATTCCACCAATGTACCAACATGTACAATTGAATAAATCAATAATTCTTTTCGATTGCTGTGCTATCTCAATGTGTTAAGTGCATCAATTATTTCTAACGCGTTTTGTGCTTAGTATGACAAAGACAATTAACATTTAAGTACCTACGTATGTTTGTAACTTTTATTATTATTTGTAAAAGCCAAGCCCATATATTTGTATAAGTTAGGTGAAGGATGCGATACGACCCCCTCCCCCTACTCGTGGTAATACGAATCTTATTGATGGTGCCGTTCGGTAGCCGGCACCATATTAAACTTACTTTATATTTTCGGGAAAACCTTTTTAACTCGTGTTATTCAAAACTGCGCAACACAGCTAGCTGGGAGCACGTCTGGCTTGGAGCGCATGGAGCGTGCGATGTGCATCGCACACATTGAACATCAAATAATCCTAGATTGGTCGGTGTAAGTACTAAAATTCATTAGAATTTCTTCCTGTAAAATCAAAAACTATATTTTATGTAGTTTTTCGACATTTCCACTATTGTTATTTGTACGATTCCTTGCCGGCTGCCACTGTAGGCTGTGGGTACTAATACCTCAATAGCAGGGCCCGGCCCGCAGCTCGCTGCAGGAATTCAGCTGTAGTGGAATTTTAATGATTTCATTATAATTCATACCAGTTAAAGTGAAATAATATGAGAAAGTCATAATTATGAATACCTCTACGTTGGACTGCTGATTATTTAGATTTGTTTGCGCTGAATACTTGGAGCGTGCTACTCAAGAGTTTCTCAGCGTGATCGAAGCAGAAACGAGGAGATCCGTAAGAGAGTCATAGTAACCGACATAGCTCTCAGAATTGCTGAACTTATGATGACTTAAGTGGCAATGTGCGGGCCACATAGCTCGAAGAATGGATGGCTGTTGGGACAGTAAAGTTCTGGAGTGGCGATCGCGCACCGGAAAACGTAGCGTAGGCAGGCCTCCCACTCGGTGAACTGATAACCTGGTGAAGGTGGCGGGTAGCTGCTGGATGCGGGCAGCGCATAAGTCACATAACCGGTCTTCGTGGAAATCCTGGCCTATGTCCAGCTGCGGTGGACGTCCTTCGGCTGATATGATGAATACTTACTCACACAAAAACTTTGCGTCCACAAAAGTAAAAAGTACCACTGCTTTTGTTTTGATAGACACTCCATTCAGGAAAACATTTGTAGCGCACAAAACCAATCTTGAAGGAGCGACTGATTGAATAAAACCGTCAACAATAAAACAAAATAACAACGACGCCCGCACCAACTGTCACGTTTCAAAAAACGAACGTCAAAACGCTAACAACGGCGGTCGAGTGTGACAGATGTCAGATTTGCGCGTTCCGCCTTCAACCCCCGCGCCCCCGCTCCCCGCGCCGCGCCGCGATTGGTCGATTCCAATCCGATTCCATGCGCGGCGCGGGGCATCTCCGTTTGTTACAGCGCAGTTTGATTATGATTCAATTATTTGTTTCATACAAAGTCTTTTAGCGCTAATTGAGCGGCGAATCGACTCGGCCCTGCGCTGTGTGACATGTGCGTTATTTTTGAGTTGATTACATTTTGTTTTTCGGGGATAAACTGTTTTATTTGATTTGCCAGATTGAATTTGTTCAAAATTAGTTTTAATTTACTTGCTACATCACATACTTTGTATTTGTCGTTCATTTTTGGTATCTATATCTATGTCGATTTGTTTCGGTTCGATTTATGGATGGAAATCTTTGTTGTTAGTGAGTTTTTGTACTTAGTTGTGTTATACTTTTGCCAATAATTATATCTAACTACATCCCTTTTACTCAAATTATTATATAAGTAGGTAATACTTACGTTTAGTAATAATATCATTATAAAGGTACTTTGCTTACGTAGTAAATAGTCTTCATTATTTGTGAGTGTGTATGTCTGTTACTTCTTCACGCAAAAACTACTGAAACGTATCTGGCTGAAATTTGGTAGGTAGACAGAATAGGATATGATTAACACATAGGCTACTTTTTCATGCAAGCGGCTCGTGCACTGCGCACCCTCGAAAAGTCAAAGAAACGATGTCCACGCGGGTGAAGCCGCGGGAAACAGCTAGTAGGTACCTAATAACTTTAAGGCGAGGCATTGGAAACTTTGGTCGCAGGAATTTCCATTTTTCTCAACAAATAAGTACAAAACATATGAAAGTGTTAGTATTTTGTAATCTGATTCTTTATTTCAATTACTTTATTACCTATGTCAGTTGCAGATACACGATTTATTAACTTTTATACCAGATTTTATTTAATAAATAGAAAATAAATTACATTAAAGAAACCTCTTTTAAAGCAAAAAATTGTATTCTGCAGGCAAACCAGACTGATTTTCTAAATTGTCTAAGTGATTAGTCTAAACACACACTTCAATATGCCAGTTGGATTTTTAAAAATTCGTTGTGTTTTTATTGGGAAACGAAGAAACATTGAAAAAGTATAAAAATGATGATTTAAAAATCGGCTAAGTGCGAGTCAGAACCGCACACAAAGGGTTCCGTACCATCATACTAGATGGCGCTAGTACAAAGGGTTCCGTACCATCATACTAGATGGTGTTAGTACAAAGGGTTCCGAACCATCATACTAGATGGCGCTAGTACAAAGGGTTCCGTACCATCATACTAGATGGCGCTAGTACAAAGGGTTCCGTACCATCATACTAGATGGCGCTAGTACAAAGGGTTCCGTATCATCATACTAGATGGCGCTAGTACAGTGAACAGCACATGCAGTTGGAAATAATGGCCTTGAAAATGTTAGAAGTTGAACAGAGCGAATGCGAAAAAGAGATAGTAATTGTTCTCTTCGCATTGTTTTCAATGTGCGCTGCCGCTTACCGCTGGCCGGTGCGGGTAGGCGGGGTCGGGGGAGATCGCGTTCGTCCGAAGATTTTACATACATACTTATTGGTGGAAATTCCGATTTATTTGTGAAAAAGACCAGACTTTTAAGAATAAAATATTATAGGTAGTGGTAAGGTTTGTTTATTTGTTTGGTTGTAGGGGGTTAAACTTTAGAATTATTGAACCGAATCTAAAATTCTTTAACCGCCTCCGGGGCGTAATGGGTAGGTAGTCCATTCGCTTCACACCAGGAGGTCGCGGGTTCGATTCCCGGTGGGGTCAACTTGTAAGAGTCGGTTTGGTTGGTGGTAGGGCATTTTCTAAGCCCGCCTGGCTAGCTACCACCATCTTATCTAAGTCTTGCCGATAAACATCAGTGTTAACAACATTGATGTGTTCCGGCTTGAAGATAAGATAGCCCGTTTTCCATTGTGTTGGGGAATCTAGGTAAGCCCGCTTCCATCTTCAGCTTCATCGTCACTCACCATCAGGTGAGATGATGCCAAGGGCTCACCCATTGTGAATAAAAAAAAGCAGTAAAGAATGAGACGGTGTACGCTCACAAATTCACAATAAATGCTATCTAATATCTATGCAACTGGACTTGGACTGACAAACGTAAAGTATTGGTGACTTATATTCCCTTTGGACGGGACGAGACGGAGACGTATGAGTGAGTGACTTTAATATACTGGCAGTGTTGCCGTTAGGACAATCTTGTTTGTGGTTATTAAAATGAAAAAGTGGCCAATTTTGTAATAAGGATGTGGGTTTAATTAAAACAGTATCTAATACATGTAGAAAAAAATTAATTTTAGGTCTACAATGGCATCTGGTAATTCTGAAATCTCTACGTCAACGTCAATCGATCTGTGATGATGATGTAGATGGGGTTTCAATTTTTTGATTGCTTTGTCCGCTTCTGTAAATTTGTTAAAAACTTCAGGTGGCAAAACATAGTCGTGGCATTTTTATTATTTATTTTTATTGACTTTTAATCATAATTATGGAATTAAGTGTTAATGCACACATTTTGTTTCATAATTTATTTTTCAGTGTGTTCATGACACTTAACTACTTACTTCCGCATTAGAGTGAGGAAGACAAGACCGCAGTAACTAGGTCAAATATTTGGTCAACTGTAAACAGTAATTATCAAAAACATAATTACCAAAAGTAGCTAGAATCGTTTGGTTAGCTAAAATTATTTTTAGCTAAACCGTTATAAATATGCTAGATCTAGCCACAAAGTGGCTAAAACGGCAACACTGCTTGCTAGCTCGTGTCACTGCGCGGATGCTTGGTTTATTAGATCTGTGGCGGATGCTTTGTAAGGGGCGTGGCTTATGATTTGTCAAAAGCACAGATCTGTGGTCATAAGTTTGTGTGAATTTGTTATTGGTCTTAAATAGACGCTTATTTAGAAAAGAATGTCGATTGGTGTATTTTCGTAAAGATGACGAATTCTACCAATCACGGATGTGTGCGAGTGTTCAACTGTTAAAAATCGGTCGTAGTTATACGTGTGTATACTGTCCATCGCCACGTGCTGGCCACTGTACAAAGGGTTCCGTACCATCATACTAGATGGCGCTAGTACAAAGGGTTCTGTACCATCATACTAGATGGCGCTAGTACAAAGGGTTCCGTACCATCATACTAGATGGCGCTAGTACAAAGGGTTCCGTACCATCATACTAGATGGCGCTAGTACAAAGGGTTCCGTACCATCATACTAGATGGCGCTAGTACAAAGGGTTCCGTACCATCATACTAGATGGCGCTAGTTTCTTCTAGAGTTGCCGCGAATAGTTGTAATAGCAAATAGTCAAATACCGAATAATCGCCATTCCCTATGGCGAATAGTCGAATAGGTACCTAATTTGCTATTATTATTAGCTCCTGGAAGCCTTGTTCTTTTAATCCATTGACACACTTGTTTGACGGTTCGTCCGTCCGTCCAAGTCCATATCCAAGTTCAAGTACAAGTAAAAGTACAACTCTCGCTTGCACTGGCGTAACGTGACAATGACGTCACACTGGCGTCACACTGGCGTAACGTCACTTTTTCGTGTACATGCAGCACGTGTCATCAATTTACAAGACGTTATCACGTCAAAAAACATGTTTCACTTTTTCTAATTTTTTAGTTGTTATAGCGGCAGCAGAAATATATCATCTGTGAAAATTTCAACTATAGGTATAGCTATCACGGTTCATGAAATACAGCCTGGTGATACGGACGGATAGCGGAGCCATGGCCATAGTATAATAGGGTCCCGTTTTTACTCTTTGGATACGGAACCCCAAAATGAGACAACTGGTTCAATCAACGCCTCGCCTTAAGTTTTCAATTCCCTCCGCTTGTAAACGAACCGGCGGAACGAAACTATACGTCCCAACATTAGCTATGCCACCGCGCCTGGCGCCGCCATTAGTCAAACAAACATTAGTGCACAGTCTACATTCACTAAGTCGTCGTTGAATTAGTGAAATTAACTAGTTCGGTCACGTGACGCCGAGCGCACCACGCGGTGACGTGCGCGACGCGGCCACGCTTCAAATCAATTTAATATCTACATCGCGAGACATTGTAACTATGTTCGTCTCTTTTTAACACCGGATTAGTGAGTAAGACGGCAACAGCAACGCATCAAGCGAGCGTGACAGTCAGAGATTACGAGTGGAGCATGCATTCAGTTCTTCTGGCTGACACGTGCTTTACGTTTCTGTTATCGTGACTTGCGATGGTAGAGGATAGGGGTATGGGGGGGGGCGTCTTGTTACACACTTTCAAACTCATGTTATTAATGAAATGAGTATACCTAATGGGTTATTAGGTACCTACCTAACTGATTTATTTTTCAAGGCCTTTTAGGATTCCTTAGTAGCAATAAGAACCCTTATAGTTTCGCCATGTCCGTCTGTTTGTCCATCGTCGGTACGTCACCGCCGGGTTGCTCAAAGACCATTACAGCTGTAAAGCTGAAATTTGGTATGGTCAGGTATACCTATATATACAAATCCGTGATCACTATAAAGTTAGGGAATACAAACTTATTTGCGTACCCTATCGTTTGGGGTGGTGGGGGCTCGTAAAATGGGACTTTCTACACTATTGAGGGCTTGTTAAGATAATTTTTCCGATAAATGATTCATTCAACAAAATTTGTTGAATGAATCATTTATCTTATTTACTTTATATGTAATATAAAGTTTTAAAGTTGTTAAGATAATTTTTCCGATAAATGATTCATTCAACAAATATAAAGTTTTAAAGTTGTTAAGATAATTTTTCCGATAAATGATTCATTCAACAAATATAAAGTTTTAAAGTTGTTAAGATAATTTTTCCGATAAATGATTCATTCAACAAATATAAAGTTTTAAAGTGGTGATGTTTGGTAGAGTGGTAGGCACTCAGTACCTACTCGCGTCAATGTCCCTACACCTGCAACCCATCAGCTAAACCGCACTTTAAGGATATCTGAAAAGTGTGGGAAATAGCAGGGCATTATAATATTTTTTTAAGGAAAATAATCCCGGCCAAGTATAGGCTTCCTCAATTTAGGAATATAACTCATAGTTAGTCGGCTTAAGATGTGCGGTTGAATTTGTAAAAAGTTAATAAATTTTTCATACAAAATCTAAATATATAGGTGTAAAAATCTAAATATATAACTCAAAGGTGACTGACTGACTGACATAGTGATCTATCAACGCACAGCCCAAACCACTGGACAAATCGGGCTGAAATTTGGCATGCAGGTAGATGTTATGACGTAGGCATCCGCTAAGAAAGGATTTTGGGAAATTTCCACGGCAACCGCAAAAATCGGGATCTGCGCGGGCGAAGCTGCGGGCATCCACTAGTGTTGTATAAACGTGAAGGGTGTCATGGCGGTGACACGTACAGTCGTACAACCATAAACGTTAAATTATTTATTACAGGGCCCACGTCACGGGAGGGGGGGGGGGGGGGGGGACCTACGACTACGACGACTAATTGCTCCCAAGCGAGGCAAAATGCGCGACTTTAAATGTTTGACTTTCGGTTGCGTATAATTGTTGGTGTTTTAATTATTTAGTTTTTTTTTCTCAACTTTTGTTCTTTCAATTATTATTTATAATTCAAACGACTATAATATGTAGCTGGATGATATAACTCGCGTTTACTTGAGCTAGGCCAAAGTGTAATGTTAGCACCTACTTACTAAGCTAGGCTCTTGTCGACAGTGCGCCATCCGCCATCCCTCTCTGTTCCGCGCAAGCGACGACGAGAAATGAAAGAAAATGTTGCCCTTTAAACGAATCTTATCGAATGTTATCAAAAGTAGTTACGTATAGTGTAATAAACTAATAATAATAATGCAAGGTATAGGATGTTATAACTTTAGGATTTAATTAAGAAAAAAAAAATTAAAAAAATTTCGAATTGAAAACACTACTGCATAAACCTTCATCCCTATTAAGATACCTTATCGTAAGTGCCACTAACGCTATTCTTTTTTGCTCTTTTTAATTTGTTAAGTCTTGTTTTATATTGTGTTATGTAGATACGAGTGTATACATACATATGTGTGCGAGTGCAGCGACAAACTAAAGTGTTATCTTATCTATCTATCTATCAATGCATATATATGTTAACATTCTGCGACTACGCCAACACTCATCATCATTCATCATATCAGCCGAAAGACGTCCACTGCTGGACAAAGGCCTTCATCAAGGATTTTAACAGGTCGTCGGTCCACCGCCTGCCTACGCTACCTCTTCCGGTGCGCTATCGTCACTCGAAAACTTAACCCAACACACGCCCGCGAACATTAATAGGTACCTACTTATGCATTTACATTTATTTGCTTTAAAAAAAATGACTTAATTTTATTACCCGACTACGAAAAAAAGGTGGATGATAATAATAATAATAATAAATATTCTTTATTGCATACCAAAAAACTTTACAGAAACTTAATTTAAAAATGTACAGTGCAAAGGCGGCCTTATCGCTTTTAGCGATTTCCTCCAGGCAACCTTAAGGTAACCGGTAGGAGTTGGTAGGTAAAAGGCTAAATTCGGGTGGCTGCAGATAATTTTTTTTTTACTAAATAATACATATATACCTATATAAATATATAAAATACAAATCAAAACAAATAAATATTAAATAAATAAAAATAAACATAAATCAGTAATTCAATAGTAATTAAGAAATAAATAAAAGTTATATATACATAATACTTACATGTAACATACATATTATAATAAATAATAACCACAGAAATAAAAAAATATATATATATTCAGTAAAAAATTACACAGCTTACAGTAGTGATCCCTAAGATGTACGGATAGTATCAGGTAATTGGTGATATCAGGGTGATGTGTGTACGGAAAAAGGAGGGTTATGTTTTTGACAGAATATGTATACCTATGTATGTATGTATATGTGTGTTCATCTCTTCCCTAGTATTTCCTTAACTACTCAACCGATCGTAGCAAATGTGGTGTCATTGGATTTGTGCGATCCTCCGCGTGTCATGGGATATACAGGTGTAACAAAATTGGTGTGGGTCCCGTTAACTGGGGCTTCTACTCATCATACTGAATTTGGTTCTACAACTTTTCTGAAACCGCAAAAAAATATTTGAACTCTTCATACAAAACAATCAGCTAATCGACCAATTTTGTGCATTTTTGTATGGAGGGTCATTTTTTTTGAGAATTTTCTATGGTTTCACTGGGGAAGGTTGTCCAGTATGATGAGTGGAAGCCCCAGTTAACGTGTCATTCAACAATTTTGTTAATCCTCTATACATACTTACTGAACTGAGTTACTCATCTCACACATACGAGTAACGAAGTGACATTGAAAGACTAAAACATCATACTTATATTCCATATCGTTTATTGCTACGACTAAATAAATAAATAAATAAATTCGACTGTATGTGTTTTGTATCAGATTGTGAACTGATTTTCATGATTCTTATTTTATTCGATAAGGGTAGTGTGCTGCCCGTGCCCGGTTGGTACGATATCAATTTTATCATAATCGGTGTAGTACCTACTTTTTTATAATTTTTTACTAAGTTGTTGCAATGGAAGTTTTATAACGTGTTCAGCGTTCCCAACTAAGTATAGTTTGTGCGTTATAGTTCTCGTGAGAATAACTACCTAGTCTGTCACAATCTGCGTTTACTTTCCTATTTGTTTTCCGTTTCTTAGTTTTTTTAATTTTTCCACTGTCAATCATTTATTGCTTGTTTGCGATGCGATGACAGGTAGCTGTCATTGTCAATAACAGCTTGACATAGACGGGATGGAATGTTAGGACTTAGAACTGTGACGGTGGGTGGGGGCAAGCACGAACATTTGACGAAAACAAAACAAAACTACGGATGAAGGAAAAAGTGAAACGAATAAATTGTACAGTCATGCTGTACATACTTTCTTGCAAAGCCTTTACCGTGTGTTGTAGTCGGGCATAACACAAATCAACAATAAACATTACACTTATTTAACAGCAAACAATAAAGTTAGGTAGGTATTTATGGTGTAACAAAATTAGCTGAAACTATTTTAACTAGTGCTTCTACCCCTGAAACTGATCAGCTTTCCCCAGGGAACCCATAGTCAAATCGCAAAAAAAAAAATTGGCTCTCCCGTACTAACTCGATCAGCTAATCAGCCAGCTTAGTTATGATGGGAAGTTAAAAAATTGTTTTGAAATTTGAATATGGGTTCTGTGGAGGAAGTTATTATACGCCAACATCTAAGACCTTATATAAGGTCTAACAAAATTAGCTGAAACTATTTTAACTGGTACTTCTACCCATGAAACTGAACAACTTTCCCCATGAAACCCATAGTCAAATCTCAAAAAAAATTTTGAACTTCCCATACTAAGTTGGCTGATCAGCTGATCGAGTTATTATGGGAGAGCCAAATTTTTTTTTGCGATTTGACTATGAGCACCATGGGGAAAGTTGTTCAGTTTCATGAGTAGAAGAACTAGTTAAAATAGTTTCAGCTAATTTTGTTAGACCTTATATATCAGACTGCATGAAAAAATTACAAATAATTTGGGTTCGTATGGGAGGCACCTTGCTCGGATTTCTCCAGGAAGAAGCCGCCAGTGCAGCAGGCGTTAATGAGTCCTAGTTGTTCACAAAGTTTAATTGAACGCGTTAGCAATTTTTTAGAAAAAGGCAAAAACAACCTGGATTTGTATGGGAGGTACACTATTCAGACTTTTCTTGGAATGAACAACTACCGCGTACTGCAGGCCATGTAAAGTTATAGTGATGTATCGAGTTTCATCAAAATAATTAGAGCTATTTGTGAGTAAAAAATTTTTTTTATTAAAATTGTAAACAATTTCATTTTATCAGTTAATTTGAACCTTTTTTAGTATATATCTGTAGTTATTTGTACATATTTTTGCAAAAAAAACCTATAAATATTTTATTTTTAAAATATAACTTATAGAGCTGACTATTATTAGAAGGAATCCATAAAAATTCTTATTAGTAGGTATACCTACTATATTAACTTCATTCTAGCTTACTTAATTAAAATCTATCTTTAAAACACAACTGAGGTTTTGAAAAAATCATTTTTTTCATTAAGGCGAGGCACCGGTAGAGAAGCGGAGAAAGCCTTTTGCTAGATCAAATTTTTATAAGTAATTAATTTACTACTAAATATCGGTCTTGCAAAAAATATTGGACATACTTAAGGATATTGTCTGAGGAATGTGCTAATGTGTTACACGATAGTGTGTACTTTACTCGATCATAGACAATCCCAAAAGCAGGTCTAAAACGTCTAAAAAAAAGTTAAAACGAATTGTTGATTAATAAAATTTCTAAATTTGCACATAGTTTTTATATGGAGTTATTTCATTTTAAGTACTACAGAGAATCTGCTAAATTTTAGTTTTTAAATTGAAGTCTTAAGAGAAATAACATCGTAAAACATTGAAAAAGTGCAAAAGTGTGGTTATTGTCTTGACTCTTTACACGTAAAGGAAAAAAAGAGACAACTGTTTTATAATTGCCTCGCCTTAAGAGATCGTTTTGCGAATTAATATTAAGCTTTAAAATGCTAATTTTTGTTCGAGTAAGTGTGTCCCCCCCCCTCCCCTAACAACATGAACCGCTATTTCTGGATATCTTAAGAAGATTGAAAATAGTAGGACATAATCAATTTAAAAGGAAAACTATCACAGCTAAGTAACTTAAGGTGTCCAGTGCAGTTGGATTTATCAAAAGTTCATAGATTTTCCATACAAAATGTTGGATCACCAACTGTAAATGTAAATTTAGTTTTTTAAAATAAACAGTTATTATCGTAAGTACCTATAGAATTTTCGCGCTCGCTTCGCTCGCCTTTTTCTGTACTTATCTATCATCGTCCACCTCACCTCCCTCCAACTGACGGTTAGCGACGCCCTTAATACCTTTCATAGTACAAATTGTGTAGAATATAGTTTCGGCCTTAGCCGTTGGAATTTGATGACAGTGTTATGTTACTTATGT
Organism: Coleophora flavipennella; assembly: GCA_947284805.1. Taxonomy (NCBI): domain Eukaryota; kingdom Metazoa; phylum Arthropoda; class Insecta; order Lepidoptera; family Coleophoridae; genus Coleophora; species Coleophora flavipennella. The sequence continues at coordinate 11,718,673 of OX369303.1, read as the reverse complement.
CACGGTATCCATTACAATACAAGGTCCTTACAAAGGTACACACTTATTTTTAACTAGATAGTGCACATGAAACTGAACAACTTTCCCTAAGAAACCCATGGTCAATTCGCAAAAAAATGTTTGGACTTCCCATGCAAATCGATCAGCTGGCGGGCAAACTTTATATGGAAGTCCAAAAATTTTTTTACGAATTGTCCATGGGTATCTTAGGGAAAGTTGTTCAGTTTCATGAGTACAAGCTCCAGTTAAAAATAAGTGCATACCTTTGTTAAGATCCTGTATAGCGGCCTGATCATGTTATGTGTATCTACTGTTTAGGTAGTTGATTGATTGTGTTTTCAATTGTTATTTTTTTGATAAAATAATTGTCAACTAGTTATGTCAGTTCATCACATCAATCATCATATTCATCATCAATACTTTTTATCTCATTTCAAGAATAGTATTAGTACCCACTTTAGTACTAATATATTATATATATATTAGTACTAAATACATATTATGGTAGTGAGTGGCACTAGCGGTAGGTACCTATTGATCCCACTCATGCCTCTTTATTTACACTATGACGAAACCGACTCCCTCTCTTTCTAACACCCTACGCAAACACAAGTCAAACACTTCACCTTCTTTCTATTACGTAAGAAAAGAAACGAGACAGCTCCACCTACCACCTTCAAGATGAATAAAGACAGACGATCGCGCCATCTTAGATGCAGCCTGTGTACCAAAAGTTAGCCAATAACTCGACCGTCCAAAGACAAAAGGTTCTAAATGCCGCACAATACTTCCGATAAGTCAACTTTATTTTTTGGGGTTTGAATCTTGTTTCACACGTCGGGTCCCGCGGTGAAATTAATAATGTTTGTGAGACGTCGGGGAGCTCCTCGAGGGGAGGGCTCGAAGGGACGTAATGATGGAGGCCTGTCGCTGATGGGCCATTGTGCCGAGTCTGCGAGTGAAGCCCTTTAATATAATAAGGCCTATTAGTTGACTCGAAATTGTAGCCTGTTTGTTTTGTTTGTTGACGAGGGTTCATATTTTAAGGGTATAAGTTGTACCTAAGATGACATTCAATTCAAGTTTAATGACGTCGGAAGTCAGAATATAGCGGAGTCAATTACGGTGCATTAAAATAACTTTATTTTTTTAAGATTACAACGGAAAGTAACAGCTATATCTAGTAATTATATTATTATTAACAATTGGTAAACCCTTGACAACATCTCAACTGGTGGTAAGTGACGATGTTGCCGAAGATGGAAGCGGCCTTACCAAGACTCCCCACAACGCAATGGGGAACTGGCTATCTTATCTTCATGCCGGAACTCACTATTGATATCAACATTGATATTTGACGGCAAGACTTAGATAAGATGGTGGTAGCTTGCCAGGCGGGCTTAGAAAACCACTAACCAAACCGAGTCTTACAATTGACCCCGCCGGGAATCGAACCCGCGACCTCCTGTGTAAAGCCAGTGAACTTTGCCTCTGAGCTACGGAGGCGTTAAAAAATAAAAAAATGTAGGAAATATGCTGGGACACCTAGTACGACACGACAGTCTACTGAGAACAATCATAGAAGGAAAGATAGAGGGAAGGAGAAGTAGAGGAAGGCCAAGGCGAAACAACCTAGAACAAATTAAGGAGAAGGTTGGTGTCGTGTCGTGTCGGGAGGTGAAGATAATGGCCGAGGGCAGAAGAAATTGGACATTGCTCCACCGACACAAGCATCACCTATAGCTCTTAAATTTGAAGAAGAAGAAGAACGACGACTTGACTTAATTAATAACAAATATGTACATATTATGTTGTCATTATATATATTTATGAATACAGACAGACAGACAGGGAATTCCACTCCTTGCCCGTTCGCATAATGAACGAAGAAGCAAAACGCTTCGTGCGTAAAGGTGGAACATCAACGACAAAGGGGTGGAATCGCCCTCCGCACCTGGTCGTTCGATGGTGAAATGAAGAGGGGGAATGAGGTCGTGAAGCTTCAGGACACACTTTTCGAAATTAATCCTGTAGAACACCGATAGACTATTTTCTATTAAGACTAGAACTATTTTCCGTAGGTGAACGTATTAGGTAAGTATATTGAGTTTACCACTTTTATTTAATTGATAGAATTCTTATACCTAGGTTTTCCTGTAAGCTACAAGCAAATATTTATTTTGTATTTTTTTTCAAAATGTTAGGCTCAGTAGTTTCGGAGAACAGAGGGGGGGGGGGATGGTCAATTTTCGTCTTCTTTCATGAATAAAACTCATTTGTCCCCCGAAAATAACCCTTATTAAAAAAAAAATATATTTACTTTGCACATCTGTGTTTGGGTCATAGGATCATACTATCCTACCAAATTTCACCTGATTTGGTCCAGTAGATTCGGAGCAAATTGGCTTGGACAGACAGACAGACGCACGAGTGATCCGTTTTGTTTTTTTTGTACGAAACCTAAAAAACAAAAAAATGAATCTTGCTTAAATATGTATAGATAGAAGGAATATTTCATTAGCTAACTAGAATTGATTTGATTTGATTGACGTCCTTGCAAAATTTTCAAAAATGTACACAGAATGGTAAAATCTAAAACATCTGATTCTCAGACTCTAATTTTACTGCAATGATCTCATTCCTGCTCTCATTGCTGCGAAAACGCTTCCAAAAACATCAATCACTCAGACCGAGTTGATCCGCAACTAAATTAACTCTCGGCAAACACGACCCACCCTTAGACGAGCGGACACAATAATTAACCTTATTACGACGCAATAAGGCTCGACTCCCCTTTATCCATCTAAACGTTATTCCATCCGTTTTATCAAATCAAAAGGCACTTTATTACAAAAGCAATAAGATTGAAAATTGGATGTAACAAAACGTTATCTCTTGATTTCATTTTATCTTCACATCATTTAACGACGGCTTCAGGAAAAAGAGTCGTAAGCGCCCGTACATTTAATGTCGAATAATAAACCTTAAACCGAAGACCAAGTGTTGAAAATACATTGGGATTTTCATAGACAGAACAGGACTCGGGGAGTTTTTATGCTCTTCATTAGTGCGATATTTAAGAGCCATTAGGCGTAAATAAGCGCTTCTTTGAGGTGGCGCTTTGTGATGCTGCGTTTAACGTGTAACGCTGTGAAGACATTTTGTAATGAACAACATGTTAATAGGGTTACGTACAACAACAACCGCACGCAATTAATAGAATAAGCGAAGCAGTCGGCAGATTGGGTCTACAATTTCCTACGAAAATGTAGTACCTAACAAAGTAACAGGTAAATGGTTAGTTTTAAAGAACTACTTACATGATAAGTTTTTTAGAGCTCTATATATAATGAGCTCTAAAAAACTTACAGAGCCATGTATCTATCCATGATGATGATGATGATGAAAATGATGACGATGGCGATGACGTTTACGATGGCGATGGCGATTGATGACGGCGATTGATGATGGCGATTGATGATGATTAACATCCCGCGCCCCAAGGACTATATGGTACTGGTAAATACTGCATAAATAAAAAATAAAAAAAATAATTATTAATTCATAAGTTGATAAAAAATGCTATGCAATAACTTTACCGCGTCAGTCCCCGAGTGCCACACATCTTGTTTATTTGTGTCTCAGTTATTACTAACATCTAGGAGCTGGTTACACTGTTCCTTTACTATTAGGTATTCAATAGTGTTGAATGGCTTGTAATTTATTTGGTTATCTTAGTGTACAAGATCATAAATTAGTGTATATGTATTATTTATATCAAACGCATAAAAATGTATCATTTTACGAGCAATGAAAATAAATTGTAATTCAATCGAACTTATTGCTTTTGGGGAATATGCTTGCAAAAATGTGCTCTCACTATTTTACCACAGGTTCCTCAGCAGAAAATTATTTTACGATTAGTGTAAATATATGTTACTGTAAATGCTCGTATATTGGTATATCTTAGGTTTACTAGTATATCTTGAAATTTACCAACTTGATGTTAGGATTTTATAAAAAAGAGACAATATTTCGGGCAAAAGCCCGAAATACAAAAAAACTAACTAAACTAACGAAACTATTACCTACAGTTTGGTACATGCTAGGTTTTAGCAATGACGGTTGGTAAAAGTTTGACTTTTAGGTGAATTAATGAATCTGTGGTCATCTTATAAGTACATCTCCCTCTCATATTCCACTAGTGACATTATAATAACACTAAGCGAAGTGAATAACACTAAATAAATGATCGAGCGAAGCGAGGCTCCCCCCCTGGGTAGCAGAATGCTTCGCAGAAGAAGAATCATCGGTTTTATTTGGAGATACCTACAAGAATAGGCCGTGAAATTGTAAGCCGATTGCCAATTCACCGTGACATTATAATCATTTTTCAACAATTACCATGTCTCTGGGGTAAAATCTAAGATTTACCGAGTGAATGGTGGTAAAAGTTCTAAATGAATGATGATCACCAAGCAGTTCGGACTTTTACCAATAATAGTTGGTAAATCTTAGGTTTTACTGTAAAATCTTAGGATTTACCGAAGTTCGGAGTTTTACAGTAACATATAATGCGAAACAAGAAATGCAAGAAATAAACCGTTTCCCCGATAACGCACGCGGCACGACCCACGAGACATTGTGAGGCTGGCTAGACCGCACAGAACACCCACTCGTTCAAGCATTTGCTCATTTTTGTGCAAATAAAACAATGAAATCAAAGATACAGTAACATATAATGCGAAACAAGAAATGCAAGAAATAAACCGTTTCCCCGATAACGCACGCGGCACGACCCACGAGACATTGTGAGGCTGGCTAGACCGCACAGAACACCCACTCGTTCAAGTATTAGCTCATTTTTGTGCAAATAAAACAATGAAATCAAAGATATTAAGCCATCGCAACTACCTGCTCCTGGGAACCGTGATTAGCTGTAGTTAAACTATTTAAAACTACGGCGAAACACAGTTTATAGGTCAAGACTTGGTCTGGACTAGTTAACGCATATTTACGACGGTTATATTAATGGGCATAGAAATGTACAAACGCTCGACAGCCACCTGGGGTACATTACTTGTCGTGGCGGTGGGTTTTCTGTGTTCAACCCTGTCACGGAGATTTGCATTAAGCGCCAATACGGCTATATCTCCGCACAAATTCGATGAGAACGACAAACGTGGGACGATATTCCATAACGTACTACCCTCGCGGCCCCTCCGCGCCCCGCGCCGCGCTGAGAGCGGGATCGTGGGACAGGGGTATCGGGGTGTAGAGCAGTGTTGTTCCAAACGATATTACCATTATAATTTTATTTAAAATTTTATCCGAATTTCGCTAGTCACAGTTTAGTTAAGTAAAAGTGCTTGATTAGGTGTTTAAGGTAGGGAGTAAATATTGTTTTCGTAGTTTCGTGCTCCGAATTCATGACCACATCACTGCCTACGACTTTGTGCGTCACTCACTACCTACGGCGTTCAATTGAAAAACTCATAGAAATATAGTCTACGAATCGTACTAGAATGATTCGATTAATAGGGATATTTATATTATATTTATATTTATTTACATAGTAGGTATATTTATATATTTAGTAGCTGTAGTAGAAAAACAAAATAGTAATACAACTGTGTGTAGAAATTCAGTGTATTGTAATCTAGTACATTATCGATCGCTATCTGCCCATCACTGGTGGGTTCGCGCCTCGCGGGGGCGCGGGGGCGTCCTGCGGGGGCGTCCTGCGCTGCGGCCCCTCTGTTTATCCGTCGCGTCGTGCGCCCGAACTACTTAATAACGACTTATTTATTTGCACAATGGATCGGCCCAGTAATTGCGCGCCGATAATATGAGAACTATTAACTTGTGTGCACGCTTCGGAGCAAACTGCCCTCGGTTTGGGCCGGGGTCGCGCTCAGCAAACATATCGTAGCGATTAATTTGTTTGAGTGTAAATGCTGTAGTCGGTTAATCATTGCCAAGGTCGGCGAGATAAAAGTTAAAATTATCGATTTAATAAAGGGAGGAATATTGTCGAACCAAGAGATCATCATCATCATATCAGCCAAAAAACGTCCACTGCTAGACAAAGGCTTCCTCCAGGTCATCGTTACACTGAGGGAGGGGGGGGGGGAAGCCTACACTACATCTTCTGGTGCGTCATTAACACTCAAAAGGTAGGCCTGCCCTAGGCCGTCTGTTCTAATAACGAGCTCTAGGAACTAAATCAGGGCTAGGTCAGTTAAATTAATAAAAGTTTATTGACACGTTGGGACACAATTGGATTTATTTAACCCAACGTGTCAATAAACTTTTATTAATACTTATTGACACATGATAACTTATTAAAGTTACTTTAAATGGATTGGTCTAACAAAAAATGATATTTAGTATCATTGTCAACAACGCAGCATTTAATGCAAATCATGATTATAAAATTAAATGTCAATGCTGGAAATGATTTTATTTCACTTTCAATACACATTTCATAATGAACTTGAAAGTCAGATTAATCCATTTCAAAATTGAATTTGATTGACCGGTCACACGTCATGTCAGTAACAAAAGCCGCGACACCACAAAGTCCAATGCATGCATACATAGTAAACACAAAACTCGTCGCAACAATTATCGATAAAAAGGCGAACCAATCGAAAACACATTACTTAAAGGTCGTTAAGCGCATTGTGCCGTGCCGTCGCTTCAGTCCGCTCGTTCCGCTGAGGTCCATAATCTTAGTTTTTTTTAAAAAGTCCAAGTTTATGTTCATCATCATATCAACCTACATATTATACTTGGTGGACATACGATCTGGTCAAGATCGTTGTGGGGAGCCGATTCGTTCCTTTGTCGCACGGCATGCGGCAGGTAGGTAGGTACGAGTAGGTAGGGAGTGGGTTCCTTTAAAATGCCGTGTGTACTCGGATAGTTTTATTAGTAGTAAAAGTAAAGTAAAATACCTGAAAATAACATACAAATTATAAAAAACGTTAGAATACTGAAATTTTAAATATAAATCACAAACGTATAAAAACATAAATTATTCTTACCCGTAATGGGTCTTTTAGAAAATATTAAAGTATGAATTTATTAAATTTATTGTGATGAGAGCTGATTATCGAGTGTTGTTTTTTAAGGAAATTGTCAGATGGCGTGAAAAAGAAATAGATGGAATGAAAAGAAGATCGGATAAAAGAAGAATGAATAACGGCGAACCGCGCTACATCTTCCCCTCTAATAATGTGGTCGAGAGGAGCGATGGCTGACTGTCGCGTTACGCTCGGGACAGGGTGCTGTTCGCGAGAACTGGCCTAGTCTTGACAAATAATACCGATGAAGTAATATGAGTAGCAAGTATGTCAGTTTTTTCTGTGGAATAAATTGTTGGAGCGAAGCAGAATAAGCCTCGGCCGAAAGCGAAATTAATTACTTGCGCGGGCGCGCGCGGGGCCCGGGATAGAAATGACTGTGTGCCTTTTTTAATTACGTTTCCCCGCTCTACCTCCACAACCGGGAAATGCAACAATTTTGCAACAATTCAATTAAATTATTCAATTAATTTGAATTGGTAAAGATAGTACAACAGTCTACAGTCTTATTCTGAGCAAGTCGATCTGACTGAAGTAACGGTTGAAAATGGTTTATTTCAAAGAAAACTGTTCACTGAACATCTAAATATATATAACTCAAAGGTGACTGACTGACTGACTGACTGACATAGTGATCTATCAACGCACAGCCCAAACCACTGGACGGATGAGGCTGAAATTTGGCATGCAGGTAGATGTTATGACGTAGGCATCCGCTAAGAAAGGATTTTGGGAAATTCCCACGGGAACTGCAAAAATCGGAATCTGCGCGGGCGAAGCTACGGGCATCCACTAGTCTTTTTATAAAGTTTTACTAGTTTATGGTGTATTTACTTAATTTTATTGTTTTTTTTTATTGTGTTTATACTTCATCTTGTCACCAAATGATCAGCTTTTATTTCTACAGTCCACTAAGCAATTAATATTTGGTCCTTGTAAGCCGTCTTTCAGGAATTAAAATATGGAGACAAGATCGCAATCGCGACAAAAAGCGATATCGAAAGGTATACAGGGCCAAACTCCTGCCGTCATGCACGGTAGCCCTAATCCTCTTCCAGGGGACGGTAAGCCCCCCGGCTCTTATAGTTCCACAGGTTCGCCAGTAACGCTGAAAAGTTTAGCTATACAAGCACAGTGTGCTCGTAAAGTTGCGGATATGGAGCGCGCCGTCATGGAACATGAGCGTGCAGCCTTGGAACGTGGACTTGAGCGTGCAGCCTTGAAACGTGAGCGCGCAGCCTTGGAACGTGAGCGTGCAGCCTTGGAACGTGAGCGCGCAGCCTTAGAGCTAGAAGCTCAAGCACAAATAGCGGCTCTTGAGAAAAGTCGCAGCCAGAGCAGCAAAAGTTCCAGCCGATTGTCAAATAAGGAAGTCCAAAATTGGTAAGATGGGTGTTTTAATTAATAATAATGCCGTTTCTTCAGTTTTAGAAGCAGCAGAACCTTTGCAGACACATGCGCCTAGCACCTCTTAACAGGTGCCCGACTCTGTCACAGTAGAGCGCTCTGCGATGGTTTCTGAATTTGGTAGTTTAGTAGATAACACAAGGCCTCAGGTTCTCACTTCCCGTGTTGCTACAAAACCTACCTACGTGAGCAGTACTAGGCCCTTGCCCATATCCGGTACTATCGCGCAAAATACTACTAGGAAACTACAAGTAAATAATTCACATCATTTTGTAGCTAACCAAGACAAGCTTGACAATATTTTGGGTAATACATACCCGTTGCGACCACAGGAACGTTTTCCTGCTAAAAATACTAAAGAGATACCTTCTATGCTTGCTCAAGCGATAAAATGCCTAGCTAATAAACAGAAGGCTAGGTATAATGATGGGCGTTTACCTATCTTTAAAGGCAAGCCGTTAGAATGGCTGAGTTTTAAAAGAGCCTTCGAAGATACTAAGACGTCGTATTCAGCTTCAGCGCGCATCAATCTGGCGGTGAAGGGAGCGGCGCGTGAAGCTATCGCCGTGTTTTTGGTATCAGCCCGTGACCCACAGGAGATCATGTCTGCATTGGAGCTTCGATTTGGTAGGCCAGAATTTATTGTTTTGCAAGAAATCACTTCTATGCGAGCTTTACCTAAGGTGAGTCACGATAACAGTGATTTACATAAATTTGCCTGTCGGGTACACAACTGTGTCGAGGTGGTAAAGCTTCTTAACCAACATGTCTATTTGGAGTCTCCAGAGATCTTTCAGTCTGTCCTAAGTAAGTTAACCCCACTGCTGCGAACCCGATGGTTAGACTATGGGGCGTCTTACTTCAACCATAATCTTTGGAAATCCAAGCTTGAGCTCCTTGTTAGCTTTCTCGCGCGTGAGGTGGACCTACAGCTCCGGTTTAGACTTCTAAGTGAAACACCAAATATGACAAAGAAGGTAGACAAAATTCACGCCGCGCAAACGGACTTTTTGGAAGAAATTTCTTGTTTGTCACCACCACAGGTCATACTCAATAAATTGTACGCTACTGTTTCTGACTCGCATTCCAAAAATAACGCTGAAAGCTTAAAAATATGTTTGTTTTGCAATGAAAAACATCATTTCTTGAGTTGTTGTGACAAATTTTTGGCGTTGACTATTAATGACAGATGGCAGTTTGTAAAAGAGAATAAACTCTGTCACAAATGTTTAAAAACAGGTTCGCATAGTTATAAATATTGTAAGTCGTCTAAGGAGTATTGTCAAGATAAAAAATGTTTTCGCAGGCATCATAAACTATTACACCCTTCGTCGAGTGGTTCGGTTTCCTTGGCACATACGGTCGAAGTCGAAAATCAAATGGAGTGCGGAACATCGGCTTCTTCGGGCGAGCAGTTGACACATATTGTGGCTCATGCTACGCCGATGTCATGCTTAAAAACCCTGCCCTTTTCTCGACCATTATTGAAAATAATAGCAGTGACAGTGTCGGGCCCAGCAGGTAGCGTAGACACGCATGCTTTATTGGACGATGGCGCTACTGCAACCTTCTTCGATTCCGATCTTTCGTCCCAAATTGGTGGTTCTGGTCCATCTGCACAGGTGAACATACAATTTGTAGGAGGCCTCTCTAAGGAGACTAGCGTCCAGTATGTAAATTTTAACATTAAGGGTTGTCACACACCGGACTGGTTTACGGTCCATGGGGCGCGATCTGTGGATGGTTTGGGCATATCCTCGCAATCACTGGCGGTCGAAGATATCAATAAACTTCCTTATCTGGAAGACCTTACATCTTTTTTGGTGTATGAAAACGCCTTACCTAAAATTGTTTTAGGTATTGATAACTGGCACCTCACCTTGCCTCAGATTACACGGCATGGCTCTAGATCTCAACCGGTTGCTATCAAAACAGCTTTAGGGTGGGTCTTGTTCGGTTTTAATACCAGTAGGACCAAAGCAGTTCTCAATATAAATCACGCATCCGTCGAAACGCGAAACTTCGCTGGGGCCCTCTGACATCTCCTCTTTAAAGGAACTGATCAAAGAGCAATAAAAACTTGACTCTACTAGGTATTTCGAAACAGTAATTCATAGCAAAGACGATGAACGCGCTATTAAAATTTTGGAAACTACTGCTAACCGCCTACCTAGTGGTCATTTTGAGGTCGGTTTACTGTGTAAATTGGACAAACCCGTTTTCCCCAATAGCTATCCGTTAGCTCTTTCACGTTTTATAAGTTTAGAAAAGAAAATGATTAGAGATCCTACCTATGCTTAACGGTATAGACAAAATATAGAGGACTTGTTTAAAAAAGACTACGCTGAAAAATGCCAAAAAGATTCTTTCCCACATTCTTTGGTACCTACCACACTTCGGTGTTATCAACCCTAATAAACCAGCAAAGCTCCGCGTAGTAAACGATGCTGCAGCTCAGGTGGACAGTGTGAGTTTGAATTCTCTTCTGTTGACGGGGCCAGACTTACTTCGTTCTCTTTTCGATATTTTATTACGTTTTAGGGAAGGTAGGATAGCATTGACAGCAGATATAAAGGAAATGTTTCCGCAGTTTAAAATAATCGAGCGCGAAAGAGACGCACGACGGTTTCTATAGAGAGAAAACCCTAAGGAGCCCATAAATATTTATAGAATGTCTTCTATGATTTTTGGCGCGGTTTCCTGTCCGTTGACAGCGCTTTACATGCAAAATAAAAATTCCCTTGAATTTAAGGATCAGTATCCCGAAGCCGCGCAGGCTATCGTCGAAGACACTTACATGGACGATTACATAGGCTCTGTAGCGACGGTTCGTGAAGCCACAGCCCTGGCCTCTGACATAGTAAAGGTTCACGCGAGAGGTGGTTTTGAAATGAGAGGCTGGATTTCGAACAATTTAGCTGCACTTGCTCAGATTCCAAAAGAACTGTTGTCAGATTCCATAATGGTAGTGGATTTAGGTAGTGCACCCTCGCCTTCACAGTACACACGAGCTTTGGGTCTAATTTGGCATCCAGCATTGGACACGATTGGCTTCAACACTCCTGCTAAAAGCGGTGATCAAAGTCTGCCGAATCGGCTAACCAAACGTGTTGTTTTGTCTCTTTTAATGCGTGTCTTTGACCCTCTAGGCATTCTGGCACCGGTGACCATACGCGGTCGTATGTTATTTCAGAATGCTTGGAGGTTAAATTTAGATTGGGACAAACCACTTCCTCTCACAGAAGTAGCAGCATGAAACGATTGGTTAAAGGATTTAAGCATTTCCTCGCTTTTAACTATTCCACGCTGCTACAAATACCAGTCCCGTAGATTTTGCACAAGTGGAGCTACACGTCTTTGCAGATGCCAGTTAGCAAGCTTACGCTACGGTAGCTTACTGGCGCTTCATTTTTGCTAGCGGAGATTTTCAGCTCGCACTCATTTCAAGTAAAAGTCGCGTAGCACCTTTGAAACCATCTAGTATTCCACGCTTAGAATTACAAGCCGCTCTTATAGCAGCCCGCTAAGCAAATTCCATTATAGAAGCTTGTAGATTAAAGCCTTCCAAATGACATTTTTGAACAGATTCTATGGCCAATCCCCAATGCTTCTCCTCCTGGCTTCATATGGTTCGTGCGACTGCATTAGCTCTTAAATTTTTATCTTTATTACGTTTTAATTCTTGTAAACGGTCGGCCAAAATTATTTATCACTCACCCTTGCCCGGTAAAATTTTTACCCTTGAAACCCATAATTCACCTACTCCTCCTGTTTCAACTCGTGATAGTTGTCAAGAAAGACTGCAAAAGTCCCTGAATTCAGACAATTTAAATATAGCGGAAATACACATTTTAATGCAAAGTCAACTAGACATGTTTTCGGAAGAAATCCGCTGTATTAAAAACAACGTACCCGTGTCACGTCGTAGTTTCCTTTTAAAGTTACCGGCGTATATTGACAAGGATAACCTGCTACGACTCTCGACCCGCATGTGGAAACCACAGAGGTTGGAGAAGGTGTCAGATTTCCGATTCTACAAATACAAATACAAATATTCTTTATTTGCCATTAAACAAGGTACAAAATTGATGTTAGTTTAAAGACCGTAGACTCTCTTGTTTAGCCATTTTATGTTATAGCATGCAAATTTATAACTAGAAACATTAAAAAAAGCAAGAAAAGAATAGATTAACAAACAAACAAACAATTAATTTCACTCCACATATAGAATACGAAAACATGTCAATATTTTAAATAAATTCACATCATGTCATGTTTAAATATAGTTTTAACAATAATTTCTATTAGGGTTATTTATGTGTCAAAAATTAATTGACTGAATAAAACATATTTTGAAGCAGCCACGCATGCAATTTGTTCTTAAATTTATTAAATGGTAATAATGTAATATCATCAGGTACTTTGTTAAATATTCTTTTACCATCCAAAAACAGTTTTTTTGAAAACTAGTGCTCTGGGGTATGTCCTCTACAATTAATCTGTTGGGGTTTCTCCTATTTCTTTGCACTCCATCTCTAGCCTCTTTATAGAATACCTTACAATTTATTTTAACGAATTTAGCCATTTCGAATATGTACAAGCAAGGTAACGGTAATTTCTTATCAGTTGCAACTATTACTGCAATGTCGTCAGCAAATAAGATAGTTTTATGATTGATCAAGTCAGGTAGATTATTAATATAAATTAAGAATAATAGTGGTCCAAGTACACTACCCTATGGTACTCCGATACTCCGTGTACTTTTCTGGAACCTAGATTGGTATTTTGTAGTCATGCCTTGTTCATCCAGTTTAGTGATACGTTTTTAACCATTCATAGGCAGGGCCTCGAATCTCATTGCTTTCTAGTTTACTTAATAAATGGCTATGCGAAACAAAATCGAAAGCCTTAGATTAATTTAAAAAAAAGAGCCGTTGTAAATAATTTCGAATTTTTCTTTTGTAAAACATCTTTTATTAGATTAAATATAGCAAGGGTAGTTGATTTATTTTTTTGAAAGCCAAATTGGTTTCTATTTATAATATTAAAACTAGTGAAGAAATTCATTAACTTCATGTGCATGACCTTCTCAAAGATTTTGGAGAAGATAGTTACCAGCGTGATTGGTCGGTAATTGCCCATTTCCGATTTGCAACCTCTCTTATACAGAGGCTTTAAAACAGACAGTTTAAGGTCATCTGGAAATGTCCCCGTCTGTAATGAGAGATTTACAAGATAAGCCAAAATCCTACATAGTTGATTACTGCATGACTTAACGACTTTTGTGCAAATATTGTCACAACCTTCAGAGGTAGTTTTATTTAGTGATGCAATCACATTTTTGATACATTGTTCATCTATGGGAGACAGGTAAATCGAGTTTGGTTGTATGTTATTAATTTCCGTAGAAACTATGTGGCTATTTTTCTTGTTAGTCAATTTAATATAAAAGTCATTAAATGATTCAGCTATTATTGTTGGGGTCACTAATTGTAATGCCATCAACAACTGTTGTCTCTAAATACATAATATCTGGTCTCACCACACACCACGGAAAACATCAAGCCGTAAGACTACTAGTTCAACATTTTCACATAAAATCAGCACATGCTAACACCGAGAAGGTAGTGAATGAGCTTTAAATTAATAATTAATAATAATAATAAAATTTAATAGTAATAATTGGATTTTGGGTCTAAGACGGTCGTGAATAACTGCCAGTTTTGCAAGATTCGTCGCACGCAACCTTTCAGCCCACCAATGGGAAACCTGCCTGATGCAAGACTATCGTCCATTTTCGTTTGTTGGGCTCGACTACTTTGGCCCCGTTACGGTTTCAATTGGTCGGAGGATAGAAAAACGATACGTGGCATTGTTTACTTGCCTCACTGTTCGCGCAATCCACCTAGAGGTCGTAAATTCACTTTCAACAGACGCTGCTTTAATGGCAATAAGACGTTTCATTGCACGACGTGGAACTCCTAATGAAATATATTCTGACAACGGAACTGCTTTTGTGGGAGCAAATGAGCAACTCAAACTTTTATACAGGGAGGCGGTTTCTGACTTCATGGCGAACGAAAGAATAACCTGGAAGTTTATTCCTCCTGCAGCCCCCTTTATGGGCGGAGCTTGGGAGCATCTGGTAAGATCTGTCAAGACAGCTCTCAAGGCAACTTAAAGTAGTAACAGAAAGCCGTCAGATGAAGTTCTCCGTACAGTTTTGTGTGAAGCGGAATTCCTTATTAATTCACGTCCTTTAACTCACATTCCAACGGACCTAGAAAGTCCAAAAGCATTAACCCCCACTCACTTTCTACTTGGTTCTTCATCTGGTCGCCCATTTCCAGCAACTCTAACGGACAGCGATCTGTGCAGTAAGGCATCATGGAGAAGAGCGCTTCGAATGGTGGACCATTTTTGGCAGAGATGGCTAACAGAATACCTGCCCACCCTATCCGCACCGAGAGCCCGGGGTCAAACCTAGCCTTAATGTTGGAGATCTTGTACTTCTCGTTGATGGATCCCTTCCTCGGGGCTACTGGCCAAGGGCACGGGTCACGGCCTTATATCCCGGCAAAGACGGCGTGACACGGGTAGCAGATGTGACCACACGGGGCGGGGTCTTTCGTAGGCCTTTGAAAAGGTTGGTTCCCATTGTTTAAAGCTGGGAGTATGTTCACTGAACATCTTTTTATAAAGTTTTACAAGTTTAAGGTGTATTTTTATACTTAATTTTATTGTTTTTGATAATGGTTTTTTATGTCATTATTATACTTCATCTTGTCACCACATGATCAGCTTTTATTTCTACAGTCCACTAAGCAATTAATAAAAACACTTCACGATTTGTTTACATATTAGGCCATTTCTACACAACTAGACTTTTTTTTATTATTATTATCCCATAAAGTAAGCCAGGTAAGTAAGGTAAGCCCTTGGCATCATCTCACCTGATGGTAAGTGACGATGATGCCGGAGATGGAAGCGGGCTTACCAAGATTCCTCAACGCAATGGGGATCTGGATATCTTATCTTCTATTATTCTATTATAAATAAAAGGCGATTCTGGGAGCTTGATTCCACCTCCAAATTTCAACATGAGATCAACATCAAATACCAAAAGGATCTACTGTCACCGGGAACACGGCTTTATTCCAAATTTCAAGTCGCCTAAAATCGATCGCAAGATTTGAACTTAACAAACTTTGTATACATACAAACATTGCAAGTTAAAAATAGTTAATTTAATAGTATATTATCATTATAAATAGAATAAAAACTTTTAAAAATAGGAGTTGGCATGGCAAAAACTAACTGCGACCTGTAGACCGATCGTGATATAAATAAAATATGTATATATTTTTTAACAAAAAACTAAACCGACCAAAAAAGAAAAAAAAACTGACAGCGAAAAATAAAAAGAGCTTTTTTAGTCTAACTGAGCTCTTAAACTAATGTAAATACCTAAATAATTTTTGAGTCGGCGCCTATCAAACAAATAACAAATATTAATTATTACGTAAAATAAAATGATAGCAGCGGAATGTACGGCACGGCGCGGCGGCGGCTTTGTTTATTTGTTTGGCGCCGACTCAATAATTATTTAGGTATTTACATTAGAGTAGGAGTAGGAGCTCAGTTAGAGTAAAATGGTTCTTTTTATTTTTCGCTTTCAGTTCTTTTCTTTTTTCGTCGGTTTAATTTTTTTTTAAGTTTTTGTAATACACAACTTAGAATTAAAATCTATTTTCCCACCCTTAGGGTAGGATTTTTTTAAATTTTATATGGAACCAACTTTGCTAACCAATAATTTTCTTTATTAAAATCGGACTACCCTGTAAAAAGTTATGCGCGGTCATTGGTCGTAAATTACAATCAGTGAGTGAAGAATCAATCATTCCCCGTTTTCCTACCCTTAGGGTTGGATTTTTTTCTAAATTTATTTGGGACGAATTTTTAAGTATATGTTATACCCTTTCGCCTTAAAAAAGTATTATAAAAATCGGCTCACTGTGTAAAAAGCTATGCGTGGTCATACATAAAAAAATATACGCGTCGACTTGAGAACCTCCTTCATTTTGTCGTCGGTCAAAAAGTAAATTAATAATGTGTTACAAATTATAATGTGGGACAAATTATAATGTGTTACGTAAGTCCATTTTATTTTTAATAAGCACCAAAAATAATCTAATTTTGGAACGGTACAAACTAAAAATATCACTCTATTCGGGCGGTCCGCTCCTCTCCGATCCTCCCACGTCCAAGCAACGACCTAAGCCGAGGTCCGTGCCCACCTGGGCGCCCTTACGCAGTTGCATCTTGTTGCTTTGCACTAGGTGGAGTGCCCTCCGCACTCGCCTCCCCTGCCCGGTGAAGTTGTAAAGGCCCTCAAGGCCAACAACAAGCTGGTCCGTTCGTAAAAAAAACTCTTTTCGGGATACTGTACTCTCATACAGTGATCGCACACAGCTCTCGCACAGAGCGATCACCGTCTCTCCGTGCTGTATCGCAATTCGCAGCGCAGAACAACACAATGACAATGAACAAATAATGGGACATTTGTTCCTTGTTCCCAATTAATTGTAACAATGACCACCCTCGAAAATACGAAAGGATTGTAATTTGGTAGATAAAGTATCGAATTATGTAAGTGTTTATAAAACTAAGCACTTACTTTTTGTGTTTAAGTATCTGAGTTGAAAATCAATTTTTTTTAATGTCAATATTACAGATAATTTCTCAAATGTTTTTACCTACTGTGTAAAGAAACTGTCTGTCTAAACTGACTAACTATACTTTCTAAATTATTTATTAAAATGACTTACACTGGGAAATATTACTTTTAGCCTTTTTACGCTTCCGTAGTCAACAAGGAACCCTCAATGTTCCACCATGTCCGTCTGTCCGTCTGCCCGCGGGCGGTTTAACTCTGAGACTAGCTAACTAACTCTTAACACTAAAAACCTATAATTTGACAAGCGCTGACAAAGATATTAAATAAATCATGAAAAAAGCTTTTTGGGGTATCTCTCGTACGCGTAAAAGTGGTGGTGACATTTTTTTTCGTCTATCTATCCCATAGTGTAGGGTGTCGTTGGATAGGTCGTTGAAAAACATTGTAAGTGTGTGAAAACCACTTTTCGATTTGAAGTGCTAAATTTTTGTTATTGTTAACTAGCAGCTAAACCTCTATTTCATGATATCTGTGAATAGTAATTAAATAGTAGTGCATAATATTATAATTAATTAAAATAAAAACCATCACGGTTAACAAGGCCTACGTAATTTAGGAGTAATTATTCGACCAACTTAAAATGTGCAGTTTGGTTTGTAAAAAGTTTATAGATTTTCTATACAAAATTTTCTATTAATAACTATTATTAACATTTATTTTTCGAAACTACTACGGAATTCTACTTTGAGAGTGGCCCCTTGTTCCCTATAATATAAACCCAATGAATAAAAATCTAAATGTTTATTATATGTGTATTTGTCACTCAGAGCATCGAGACGATCTATTTCGCACTCCAAAACCAAGCAAGCCGTTTAAGCTTCGGCCTCAGCCAAAAATACGAAAACATATATACATACACGGATAAAAAAACCTTGATTTTTGAGCAGTCGGGTAGGTAGTTTTTTTCGAGAACATTTAATAAAGTTCCTTTAAAATTCAATTCGTCAAAAACAATATAATCAAAGGAGATGTCAAGTGTACAAACAGCTGCCACCCTCAATGCAAAGAAAAGACCTGCTGAGTGCTGACTGAGCCACTGAGCCACTGAGGCATGAGGGCTGAGGGCTGAGATTCGCAGGAAACTAATAGACTGTATCGGGTGCGGTGGTGGTCTCGTGGCGGCCACGCGGCGGGGCTAATGACACGCGCCGGGCGCCCCAGCGCTGGGCGGCGGGGTCCCACTGCTGGGCACAAGCCGTGTCACACGCAGTGGGCCAATTTGACGCATAACTGTTGCCGGTGTTGCGTTACACTAAACTTGTAGGGCGTGGGAGAGCTCATTAACTTTTGGAAGAAGTTGATTTTATCTGAAATTGAATTAGAGCGGCTGATTTGATTACAGATTTTAGAAGAAATAGTGCTGCCGACTTCAAAGTGCCAAAGTATTTTTTATGTTTCTAGAACGGTATTTGACTACTAGTCATTGGAGTAACTTTTTATTAACTGTCAAAAACGAAAGTTTGTTCTGCAATAATTATTCGCGTCACTGACATAGAGACGTCACAAGTGCCATAATATAGTCTTTATGGCATAAACCGCCGCCAACGAACGACTTTGTAACTACTTTTTCCAACCTTCAGAGGAATAGGCGCTACACGGACGTTTGACATATATATTTTCATTCTAAGCCATGTTCATTCTAAGACCTAATTGTTGAGAGGCTCTATCGAGCATTGTGTCTAAGTCGTCCATAGTCTCAGCCATGACCACGATATCGTCAGCGAATCGATGGTGGGTGATGTACTCGCCGTTGATATTGATACCGAGTCCACCCCAGTCCAAAAGCTTAAAAACATCTTCCAGGGCGGCGGGCGGTGAACAGTTTCGGAGATATGACGTCTCCCTGTCTCACCGCTCGCTGCAGCCGGACAGTTTTGATCCTGGAGGCAAACCGACAGGTGGCGTTTTCATACAAACACTTCAGTACCTCAATATTTCAGTACCTCAGTCAATTTGGCACCACTGGAGAGACTGTAACACAGCCTAAGTTTATGTGGTCTATGGTACTAAAGCCTTTTCGGAAACTCTTTGCCTCTCAGATAAATTCATTTTAGAACTGTCGCCAGTGAGTCTCCCACAGACGCAATAGACGAGACGCCACAGACTATGTCAGTGATGCTAAGGCAAAGAAAATCATAATTAGAGCTAATGGAGCGTAATTAGCGAAAATTACGCAAATTTATCGTGAATTAAGTAATTAAGCCACGTCTCAGGAGTAATTAGCTCCACCGAGGGAGAAGAAGCGTATTAGAGCAAGCAAGGTAGATGAGAGTAGACTAGCCATTTAATTTATATTTATTCTTTTGACCGCCTCCGTAGCTTCATGGTTAGTTCATTGCTTCATATCAGGAGGTCACAGATTTGATTCTCGGTGAAATCTAACTTTGCAAGACGTCGCGGATTCTCGGCGTAGTCCTTACTTGTCGGATTCGTTAGTGGAAGGGCATTTTCAAAACACGCCTGGCTAGCTTCCATTATCTTATCTAAGTCTTGCCATCAAACATGTTCCAGTTTGAAGATAAGATACTCACAACATTACACCCCATTGCGTTGGGGAACCTTGGTAAGCTCGCTTTCATCATGCGCATTATGATCACTTACCATTAAGTGAGATGATGCCAAGAGCTTACCAAAAGTGGATAAAAAATAAATAGATTGAAAGGACTCTCTTAAAATGTTTGTAACATCAAAGTATGACGTATGTTATAAAAATATTTAAAATAGCAAAACTTCACGCATGTTCTAAAACTGTTTATTTAAGCAAAGCTTGACGTCATAGTTTTTATCCTCATTGATGTACTAATTTTGTGATTTTGATTACTAAAAAAATTAAAACGTAATGGATTTAGTATTTTTTTTATTTCAGAAGGAGGGAAATGTCGTGAGTAATAATTCTTTTTTTCTGATTCATTCAACTTGTAGGGGCCAAATTATAGGTTTGATCATTTTTTTTAAATAGTTCTCGTAACTGAAAATACGTTACTGACGTAAGCATGACGCAGCGTCTGATATTTTTATTCATCTGAATCACGAACACAATGCTCTGGACTAAATAAATAACGTTACATTTGTGATGGTTATTGAACACAACAACTGTTACGTCTATATAAGTATATTTTATAGCCCAGATGTAACATCGACTGGCCGTTCGTGCACCAGTATGCGTTAGTTCACACACTTATTCACGGCGGCGGCGGCGCGCGCGA
Source organism: Coleophora flavipennella (assembly GCA_947284805.1). NCBI lineage: Eukaryota > Metazoa > Arthropoda > Insecta > Lepidoptera > Coleophoridae > Coleophora > Coleophora flavipennella. The sequence continues at coordinate 11,698,235 of OX369303.1, read as the reverse complement.
CGAAACTGATATAGCGCCACAGACTAAATATCTGATTATAATTGATTTTTCGCAATTAGTTATTTTTTTATGAAAATGAATGAGTTTATATACGAAAAAGTTTGTGATGGCTATAAGAATAATGAAAGTGAGACAAAAGAAGTGAGATGGACGCAAAAACCTCTCGTGAGACAGGTGAGGATTTTACTGTGAGTGTCGTTTCGTTAGCTCGTCTGCGTGGGAGTTGTCTTCCGTGAGACAACTGAGACATTTACCGATGAACAATTTGTTTCATTTTACCTTTTCCTAAAGATCAGCAAGCCGTTGTTGTATGAGCCAGTAGCCCATCCAACATTGCTAGTTAAATGACAAAGGTCTAACAGGAACAATTTTCAAATTTCAAAATGTCAAATTGTCAGTGTTACATGTTAAAATACCAAATGTCAATCGGCTAACTACAAACGTAGAGCATTAGCGAGCGACGAAGGAGTAAGAACATAAGGCAAAAAAAACCAATTGGAGATTTTGATGCGAATCGATTTTCATACACTAATGAGTTTAATCACTATCATCATCACTACATAGTATAAAACAAAGTCGCTTTCTCTGTCCCTATGTCCCTTTGTATGCTTAAATCTTTGAAACTACGCAACGGATTTTGATGCGGTTTTTTTTAATAGATAGAGTGATTCAAGAGGAAGGTTTATATGTATAATAACATCCATTAAATAGTGGAGAAGTACTGTTATTTTTGAGGTTTCTAATGTGATGTCGTAAATAATTTTTTCCGCTTACATTGCAAACGCAGGCTGAACCCTACGAGTTTTATCAAAATAATGTACTAAGTATTGTACACATTGAAAAGGTCTACAGAAAAGTCCGTGATGGTATATGTCTATCTCTTATGGATAACCCACAATAACTTTTTTTTGTCATTTACTTTTTACGACAAATAATGGCTAATTTTCGAAGCGATTTTAACCAATACAGCATTAATCCTTAACCAATTAAATACCTTGAATACATTGTTCATTTAATATAGATCTATATGGCCCGTTACACCGTATGATTTAAGTGAATATTTATTTACCCTTCCAATTTAAACGTTTACAGTTTCCGGTAAAGACATCTTTTGCAATGACCATTAATAAATCGCAGGGTCAAACCTTCAACGTTGCAGGCTTAGATTTGAGCGTTGACTGTTTTTCACATGGACAACTGTATGTCGCTCTTTCAAGAGTGACCTCCAGAGAAAACATGTTTGTATTGTCTAATGACAAGAAAGCTGTGAACGTTGTTTATAAAGACATTCTGTAATATGTTGTAAAAATAAAATAAATAGTTAAAAATGTAAAAAGTAAATAAGTAAAAATGTAGTGTATGAATTTAGATATTCCAAAGATAGCAGGAAATCTTCATGGTATAGGGAAAGGGGGATTGTTTTACTCCAAATTTAACGCGTGCGGGCCACGGGCAGTAATGAATAAATCAAAACTACTGAATCGATTTTAATCACATAGGCTATATATTTTATACCCGTGCGAAGCCGGAGCGGGCCGCTATGTTTTTATATACAACGTTCTCAGTTTTTCTGTAGTGTATTTAGTATCAGCATTGCACCCGTGCGAAGCCGGGGCGGGTCGCTAGTCTAATATATAAAATTCTCGTGTCACAGGTTTCGTTCCCTTACTCCTCCGAAACGGCTTGACCGATTCTCATGAAATTTTGTAAGCATATTGAGTAGGTCTGAGAATAGGCCAACATCTATTTTATTTTAGGGTAGGGTAGTGTAGGGTAGGGTAGGGTAGTGTAGGGTAGGGTAGGGTAGTGTAGTGTAGGGTAGTGTAGGGTAGGGTAGTGTAGTGTAGTGTATGTAGGGTAGGGTAGTGTAGGGTAGGGTAGTGTGGGGTAGGGTAGTGTAGGGTAGGGTAGTGTAGGGTAGGGTAGGGTAGTGTAGTGTAGGGTAGTGTAGTGTAGGGTAGTGTAGGGTAGGGTAGTGTGGGGTAGGGTAGGGTAGTGTAGGGTAGGGTAGGGTAGTGTAGTGTAGGGTAGTGTAGTGTAGGGTAGTGTAGGGTAGGGTAGTGTAGGGTAGGGTAGGGTAGGGTAGTGTAGTGTAGGGTAGGGTAGGGTAGGGTAGGGCAGTGTAATGTAATGTAAGGCGGTACGTAGTTCGCCGGGACAGCTAGTAAAATACAAAATTACAACTTGTGTGCAATTGGGGGATGCCCGGATTACTGGACGGAGAGTACATTAATATATAATATTATCAATGCCAAATCACAGCTTTCTAGTACTAAATAGTCTCTGAGCTATGCTGCGGAGAGACAGACATGGCGGAAGTATAATGGTTGCTTGTTGACTACGGAACCCGAAAAATGAGTTTTTGTATACAGCAACAGTAAAACTGTGCGTTACCTACTATCACCTTGTATGGTCTACTAAACTGTGCGTTGCCTACTATAACTTTGTATGGTCCACTAAACTGTGCTTTACCTACTAAAACTTTGTATGGTTTACTAAACTGTGCCTTACCTACTATCACTTTGTATGGTCTACTAAACTGTGCCTTACCTACTATCACTTTTTATGATCTACTAAACTGTGTGTTACCTACTATCACTTTGTATGATCTACTACACTGTGCGTTACCTACTATCACTTTGTATGGTCTTCTAAACTGTGCCTTACCTACTATCACTTTGTATGGTCTACTAAACTGTGCGTTACCTACTATCACTTTGTATGGTCTACTAAACTGTGTGTTACCTTTATCACTTTTTATCAGATTGTCTACATTGTATGGGCATTGTACGGGCTTTAATTTTTAAGGTGCCTGACGGAATAATCGGCGTGGCTGTTCTGTGTTTTTTTTTTTTCAACCCACCCTCCCCTCCTCCTATTGTTCCTTTGGGCTGGAAGCAGAGACTTTTAGGGAAATTTATAGAATTAAATAGCGCGGTGTACCGCCTGCGCTTGCATAGCCTCCGTTGGTCCCGGGGACGTTACGCGACATTAGTAAATCGAAAACTAATTACAAACATCAATATGTGTCTACTCAATATACTTGCAATGTTTGGATTCAGTCCGGCATTTTTATTAAAGCGGTACTACGTTTGTATGGAAACTCAAGCCCCCTAGGGACACTTAATGTTTTAATACTTTCTACAGCCGAGGATCTAGTATTATCGTGTAGACCTTAATGACGCACTATCGTTGAATGCCAATACTATCGGCTCCCAACTTGTGTACCTAACTACACTTACAATATAAACTTACTAGCTTTTACCCGCGGCTTCACTCGCGTAAGCCTCGTTTTTATTATGACTGTCTTTGAGAGTGAGTGGTGCGCGAGCCACAAGCGGCTCGCTAGCGTATACAGGAGTTTGTGGCACGACGGATAGGAGTAGGAATATGTAGGTATAGTAGGGCGTGGGTTAAAACTCCATTCGTGCGCAGAATTTAGTTTAATGGTGATGCAGTATATAAGAGAAATAAATAAGACCAAGAAAAAAGTACACAGGAATTATGAAAGGGTTTTACAGTTAAATTATTATCATAAATCACGGAAATATAATTATATCCTACCCGAAATGGGTCTTTTTAAAGAGTATCTATCAGTTTAAATTAATTATTTTACTTTGATGATAAAAACATTCCTGGATATTGGATTATTTTGGTTTTTAAAAACTAATATAAGCGCATGCGTAAAAAAATAAATAGATGGAATTAAAAAAGAGATCGATTGAAAGAAGAACGCATAACAGCATGCCGCGTTACAAGTTTACTTCAGAACCCTCGGGAACTATATCGCGCTACTCTGATTAGCAGTTCATGTCACTTCCCCCCCACCCTCCACTAATTCTATGTACAAAATAACTACAATCCGTTGTCTCGTTGCAACGCCGACGTTCACGAGCCTATGAAAATTATTTGTCCCTAAATTACTCGTAAACTATCTCGGTCTATGCATATTAGCAGTCCATATAATTTCGCACACCCTCGAACATATCTGTGCACAAAATTACAACAATCCGTTGCTTCGTTGCGATGTTAAAGAAATCAACCAAAAAAAGACTATTTATTTCAGTTCCCTGAGGAACTGCATCGCACTATGCTATTTTCGCGGGACAAAAAGTAGCCTATGTCCTTTCCTATGACACAGACTACCTCCGTGCCAAATTTTGTCAGGTTTGGATGAAGAGTTGAAGCGTTAAAAGTACCTAACAAACAAACAAACACAATTTCACATTTATAATATTACTAGCCGTCCGCCCGCGGCTACGTCCGCGTTGTTTCTGTTCTATTTCAGGACCTAACCTACATGTGTGCAAAGTTTCATCCCGATCCGTCCAGTGGTTGAAGCGTGAAAGATTAACAAACATCTATAAATACATCCATAATCCATATATACATCCATGCATACAAACTTTCACATTTATAATATTAGTAGGAGTAGGGTTAGTAACGATGTTTGGTGATGTAGATGTAGATGACGCATACACTTTAAATTTAGGATCTTTTATGCAAGGTTGGTGGGGTGGACTGCTTGTTGTACGGGTGGGGCGAGGTGTTTAGCACGATCACTCGCATACGAGACTTTCCATCGTAGCTTAGAACTCGAGGGTACACATCGCAGTATGTAATAATCATAATACAGTGCCCATGGAAATGTGTTTATATACAGGATGTAACAAAATTGGTGTAGGGCCCGTTAACTGGGGGGGTTCTACCCATTATACTAAACAACTTTCCACAAGGAACCCATATTAAATTGAAAAAAAAATCCCTAGTTAACGGGATCTGCACCTATTTTGTAACTCCTTGTATATACTCGTATAACTAGCTGTCCCGGCGAACTTCGTTCTACCTTACACTACACTACCTTACTCTACACTATCCTACACTACACTACACTACCCTACCCTACCCTAAAACCTTCTACTGACAATAACGAACTCAACAAAAATGAATTAGCGAAATCGGTCCAGCCATCTGTAAGACATATATAGATATATGCTAGAAAAATACCCAGACATGCAACAACTCTTCACATGGATTCGAGTAACAGATTTTAAGAACCTATCTAAGAAAAACGAAATGTATGATTATTCCACTCTACTTATCTCATTCGCACTACAGTATCTTATGAGGCATAAAATCTCCCTCTAGAGATAAAGAAACTCATTACCCCTGGTGCCCGGTGCCCGGTGCCAACACCCAGGTGTCCTTACAGGCGGCGCGCGGCGGCATCGTCTCCTTCCAACAAGTGTTACAATTTGTAAAGAAGAACGAAATGTTCGGCACTGGGTTTACAAGCAACTGTTCTCTGCAGGCGATGGTGTCGAGTTGCGTGTGCGCGTCCTTCTTCAACATGGGGCTGTTCATAGGCGCGTGCCCCGTGCTCATCGCGCAACTGCAGCGCGAGCCGCTCGGCGATGGCTCCGTCATAGACGACGAGAAAGCCTCCTGGATCTGTGAGTCCGGTCACATTGTTGTTATCTTCCTCCACCTGTTGGTAACGTCTCACTGCTGGGGCACTGGTATATTCTCATACTGCATCCAAGTATCTGGACTTGGATGGGTTTTATGTTACGGCACTAATTTGTTTAGGCACGTAAGCCCTTTGTGTCAGTTGCTATTACTTGATGGTAGTCGTTAAATCGTGTCAGAGGCCCTTAGACAAGTTAACTTGTTAACTCAACAATTTAACTCCTCTAAGCAGTATAACTTCTTTTGTTATGTGGCTTAAAAACTTAACGTGCTTGCGTTATCAAAATAACCTTCACTTCCACCAATATGACTGTAATGTAATAATGTAATCATCATGACGTTATAATTGGTCGAAAGAGGTCTGATGTCGAACATCGCCTTTCCTGGTTCTGGTTATAGGGATGTGTGTCATTTTTAATGATCATTGTATAATTACACGTTGGTTTTGTGATCTTTTAGGAAACGTTTGTGAATTAAATTCCACTTTAAAATGTTCATTTAGTATTTTGTCATCTTAAATGAAAGTTTATCTTCATTTTGCTTTTATCACCGTGAATATTTACTCACCTAGTAAACTTTACATGTTCAAATTCATCTTCTTAGCCTTATTACTAATCATTTGGGGTCGGCTCTAAATGTTTTTGTCTACATTCTGGTCTCATTTCGGTTAGTTCCTGCATCACTCCACACTCTTTTCTATTCTTTTTAACTCCTTCAACTATCGCTTTTCTGGTATTTCTCTCATTCTATGTCCCTCCATCCTCATGTTCATAACTCTTTGTTTTTGATGTTCCTTTTCTCTTCTCATTTTCTTTTCCTTTGGTCCTTCTCTTTCTTATCAGCCTACCTTTTCTTATACCTACATGAATTTTATCAACCAAAACTTTAATAAATCATAACTACAACAATAATATGTATTATCTTTTCCAATTTCAGCGTCTACGGGAGCTTTCTCCGGAATTCCGTGCGTGTTGCTGCTAGCATTGATGGTAGAGTATTTAGGCCGGAGACTCACCTACCTGTTCATAGGTGTCGCAACCTGCGCTAGTTTCATTGTGTTCTACTGCGTCACCTCTTTTAATATGTTGATCCTCGCGCTAATCCTGCAAGGACCTTTACTTGGAGGTACTACAATAGTTTGTATGATGCTTGTTTCGGAATGCGTCTCACCGAAATATAGAGGGCTCTTCATGCCCATCAATACTTCAACTATTTTCTGGGGAATATGGGTGGCAAACGCAGTTGGTACATTTTTTCACTGGAAGAATATCTATATCATTGGTTTTGTATTCGCTGTATACAACACTTTGATGATTATTATTTGTCCTGATTCACCGTTTTGGTTGGCAAGCAAGGGGAAAATTCCGAGATGCATAGAAGCGCACAGATGGTACAGAGGAACTGACGAGAGCGCGGAAAAAGAACTAGAATGTCTGATTAAATCTGAGATGGCGAGATCACGGAAGACCGAGCAAGATAAAACTTTTTCTAAGCGATTTTTATCCAATTTCAAAAATATATCAGCGTCAGAATTTTACAAGCCAACGGGTTTGTGTATCTTGTTGACAATAATGTTTCACTTTTCAGGTAAATACGTACTTAGTATGTACGCTATCGACATTATAAAGAAAATAACTGCCAGTGAAATGGCTGCGTACACGGGAATGTTGATGCTCGACGGCATCACAGTCCTGGGAATGTACACCGGAAGTGCTGTATTCAGATATATTAAAAGAAGAACTTTATTATTCTGTACTGAATTCGTGTCAATATTTTTCTTATTTGTTCTTTCATTGTACCTTTACTTGATCCAACTTGGTTTGATGGAAGAGAATGTGTACTTGTCAATATCTTTATTACTAGCGTTCTCTTTGAGTGTAAGTTGTGGTCCGATGATAATGATCGGTTTGCTACTTACTGAATTATTACCACTTAAGTCTAGGTTATTGTCGGGAATTTTGCAATGCATAGCTACAAACGCTATTGGAGGAATCTCGTTGAAGCTTGCTCCGTGGATTTTCTCTTCATGTGGAACTCACGGAGCTTTCTTATTTTTCGCGGTTGGATCACTTGTGTTTACGATAATATTGGTGAAATATTTGCCGGAAACAAAAGATAAAACTTTAGATTAAATAGAAAGCTTGTTCAAGGAAGACAAACAGTCGAAGGAAACTAAGGAATTAGTGCAATTGACGGAGCCTGCAATTGACGGAGCCTGTGCAAAGTTTAACGTCAATTAATCTGTTTAAATACTTTAGGTAAACTCTGTTAAATACCAACGTTCATGTTTTAAAAATTATGTAGTAATTAGAACCTACAATTTGTTAAGAATTAAGCATTTCATAAGAGTTATTAGAACAATAAGCTCCGTTATGATATTAGTTTGTTTAATTGTTTGCCCTGCTCAGCTCTTCCATATCATAAAACTGTATAAGTAACTACGTCGCGTCGGCGAAGACGATCTTTTACCGTGCCGTGGTGGTCGGTATCATTCGAAGACAAAACTACAAAGGATGATCGTCGTCGTCTTCAGCAAGTCTGTGGACTGTGTTTCGTCATTTTAAATTTAGTTTACCCGGCTATCTGTTCTATTGGGACAGTAAAGTTCTCGAGTGGCGACCGCGCACCGGAACATGCAGCATAGGCAGTTCTCCCACTCAGTGGACCGACGACCTGGTAGAGATTGCGGGAAGCCACTAGATGCGGGCAGTAACAGGATCGGTCGTTGTGGAAATCCTTGGGGAAGCCATTTGTCTAGCAGTGGACATCTTTCAGCTGATATGATGATGATGATAATGGTAGTTTAACCTCAGCGAAACAAAGTTCTTAGGTCAAGGACTTGGTCACGACTAGTAAGCGCGTAGTAGCGACGGCTATGTATGGGCACAGAAATGTGAAATGCTTGGCAGACAGCTGCGTAAGGGTATTTTACTTCTCGTGGTGGTGAATTTCCTGTGCTTTCACCTGACAGTGATCAAAAGTGATCACCTGAACACCCTAGAGGCACACCCTGGACACTTCATACAACGGGCCAGAAATGACAATACAAAAAAGAAATGACGGAACAAACAGAGTGGCGGCGAAATCCTATACGTTCGACAACCAATCTGTTTCAATCTGGGTGACGAGGGGGTGAGGTCGCAATCTAGAGAGCGGCAGAGAGTGTCCATACTGTATGTTAGTACTAATAAATATACTTTGCTAGAGGCTAGTTACTCTCTGGACGATCCAACAACTCACAGAGCATGTGATGACAACCTGATACGTAGCACATATAATCTTAACGCATTCACATCCACAGTCCACACAGTACCCACGTCCCACACCCGCACGCACACTCCTATAATTAATTTGTCATATATTACATGATGTATACATATATTACATGATGTATACAATAGGCAACATTATATGCACACATTTTTAGGATCCCGTACACCCCAAGGGTGACTGCCACCGCTGTCCGTCCGATGGCCCGTCCGTCTCTCTGTCAGCGGGCTGAATTTCATGAACCGTAATAGTTAGACACTTGAAATTTTGACAGATTGTGTATTTTTACTGTCGTGCCGCTGTCACGGCATACGATATCACTATGTGTCAATTAAAAATCTGGACACTTTCTAGTGGACAAATTCAGTTGGTATTTAAAAAAAAAACATATCACCCGAAAGACGTCCACTGCTGGACAAAGGCTTCCCATAAGGATTTTCACCAACACCAGTCCTGCGCTGCACGCATCCAGCGGCTTCCCGCAACCTTCACCAGGTCGAGGGTCCAACAAGTGGCAGGTCTGTCTACGCTACGTTTTCCGGTGCGCGGTCGCCACTCGAGAACTTTAATACCCCAACGGCAACCTGTTCTACGAGCTATGTGCCCCACAGCCCCATCCACTGCTACTTTAAGTTTAGCTGTTCTGTGAGCTATGTCGCGGTTACCTTGGTTCTGCTACGGATCGCCTCGTTTCTGATTCGATCGCGTATGACAACTCCGAGCATAGCTCGCTCCATCGCCATTTGGGTGACACCTTGAACCCTCTGATAAGGCCTATATAGTAAGCGACCATGTCTCAGTTCCGTATGTCATCACTGGCAACACACACTGGTCAATAACATAGGTACATTCTGTTTATAAAACCCCGGCCAAGTGCGGGTCGGACTGGCGCACTGAGGGTTCCGTAGGCATCGAGACACATTTAGGTAGGTAATCCTACAAACATAGACGTAAACATGTATTTTTTTTGTTATTTATTCAGACAATATAGTGATCCAGAACTTGTTATACTAACACGCCTATTATAGTTCATCATCATCATCATCATATCAGCCACAAATCGTCCACTGCTGGACAAAGGCCTCCCCCAAGGATTTCCAAGACGACCGGTCCTGCGCTGCCCGCATCCATCGGCTTCCCGCGACCTAACAAAACAGTTGATCCTCAATAGAGACAACATGGATTGTAGTTACATGCTCGCTCAGTCCATACAGTTGATCCTCAATAGAGACAAGGTTGATTGTAGTTACATGCTCGCTCAGTCCATACAGTTGATCCTCAATAGAGACAACATGGATTGTAGTTACATGCTCACTCAGTCCATACAGTTGATCCTCAATAGAGACAACATGGATTGTAGTTACATGCAAAACCCCCCCAATGAATCTATTATAGTTATTGTAAGTTAATTACAACAATCGGATTGAACGACAAACTTAACTTCCTGAGTAAAAGGGTCTAGACAATTAAGTGATTCTTATAAGAGTTCATTTTTCCTTGTGAGGCACGGAACCCTAAAAATAAAAACTCTTAAGTTTTTCTAGTGATGGCAATCAATGTTGTCTCTATTGAGGATCAACTGTATGGACTGAGCGAGCATGTAACTACAATCAACCTTGTCTCTATTGAGGATCAACTGTATGGACTGAGCGAGCATGTAACTACAATCCATGTTGTCTCTATTGAGGATCAACTGTATGGACTGAGTGAGCATGTAACTACAATCCATGTTGTCTCTATTGAGGATCAACTGTATGGACTGAGCGAGCATGTAACTACAATCCATGTTGTCTCTATTGAGGATCAACTGTATGGACTGAGTGAGCATGTAACTACAATCCATGTTGTCTCTATTGAGGATCAACTGTATGGACTGAGCGAGCATGTAACTACAATCCATGTTGTCTCTATTGAGGATCAACTGTATGGACTGAGTGAGCATGTAACTACAATCCATGTTGTCTCTATTGAGGATCAACTGTATGGACTGAGCGAGCATGTAACTACAATCAACCTTGTCTCTATTGAGGATCAACTGTATGGACTGAGCGAGCATGTAACTGTACATATAAGATAAATACTCTTTATTGTACTCACTATTAAAAAAAAACAAATTATAAAACCTTATGAGACTTAATTTAAAAAATATTATATAAAACAAACACAATATAAAAAAAGAAACTTATATAGGTACAATAGCAGTAAAATTTGGGCGGTCTTATCACTCAAAGCGATATTTTGAAAGCACGTTTTAAAGTATTAATACTGAGCAACCTTTTACATATTTGCTTAATTTCATGATTGGCTCGTACTCGTGTGTTAGCATGAGCAGGTACTCGTTCTCGCACTCGTACTCGTGGTGTTCGCCGAGCATGTCGTTAGTAACTCCACATGTTTATACCATATTCTGTTATTTTCCGTTTAGTGAGTCTAGTCATAGTAAAAAGCGTCGGTGGCTCAACCGGTAACGACTCGGTCCTTCTAACCAGAGGTACCGGGTTCAAATCTGAAAGGCCAATGTACCAATGAGTTTTTCAAAAACTTACGTACATACTTACCGATTGCTTTAACGGTGAAGGAAAACATCTTGAGGAAACCTGCAACACGCCTGCGAAGAAACTCGCAGGTTGTGTGTGAAGTCGACCAACCCGCACTGGGCCCGCGTGGTCGACTAAGGCCCGATCGCCCTAATTCAGGGTAGGCTCGAGCCCCTCGGTCAGGAAGTATATGAGCTGATATGATGATGATGAGTCTAGTTCATGACTCGAGTCACGCACGCGTCACGTAATCTTGACGCAAGTCCGTGTGAGTACGAGTGAGTCACACCTGTTCAAACTTATTGTTTGAAAGTAATGTGAGTAACGATGCTCAAGTAACATTACGATATAAAGATAAAATATAAGTACGAGGGCCATAAGTAGGAGAATCGCTAAACTGAAGTGGCAGTGGGCGGGGCACATAGCTCGTAGACCAGTTGGCCGTTGGGGCAGTAAGGTTTTCGCGTGGAGACCACGCACCGGAAGACGTACCGTAGGCGGGCATCCCACACGGTGGACGGACGGACAGGTGAAGGTCGCGGGAAGCCGCTGACAGCGCAGGACCGGTCATCGTGGAAATCCTTAGGGGACGCTTTTGTCCAGCAGTGGACATCTTTCGGCTGATTTGATAATGACTAGGGCCATGCCAAAAGAAATTAGATACACTTCTTCATATGTCCCTATCTACCTGCAAGTTACCTAGATATCATCGTAAAGGATGGTTATTTGATGATTTAAAAAAACCGGCCAAATACTACTCGAGGTTACACGAACACGTTCCGCACTACAACTTTAACTAGGTTAGTATTTAAAAAATTATAAATAGAATTTAAGTTCTTTTATTTGCAGGTGGTATACATTTAAACTAGATTCATTTAATTCTACCATTGCAGGCGCATACACAGTCATATTTAATATTAGATAGGTTTAAAAAAAAGTGATTAAAATATTTTGTTCATAAACAAAAATAATAAATAAACCTCATTATATAACAATATTATATTATGTTCTTAATTTAAAATAATTTCAATAAGTAAGCAAAACAAGTATAAAAAAATAACAATATGATATAGTACTAAAAGTAAAAGTCAAAAAATTGTATATATCAGTTTCACAAAATATACTATGAATTTAGTTTTAATGTCTAGTACCTACTATTTGTTGTCATCAAATAAGAAAAAATCATAATACTATAATAAATAACTACATTCAGTTAACCAAATTTTTACAGAGATTTTTAAAGTATATAATTATAATTCTATAAATATGTCTGGTACAATGACTTATATATTACTGGCGTAAGGACCCGGCCAACGCGCGCGACTAATGGGCCCAGCGAATTGGTGCGAAAATCGAAAGTTTCGCACACTCGCGACTCAGTCGTCTGCGGGACATTGTTCAGTGCGGTGGAAAAATATTCCATATAAAAATGCCTTATTGTGTTGTTAGAGGCCGTAAATATAATAGAAGAAAGGCTAAAAAGAAACATGGGATGTCGTATCATCGATAAGTAACCTTACATTGTATTTTTTCTTGTAAACAAATTTAAAAAACGAATTTTTAAAGTGACAATTCTATCAAGGTTCTTTTAACTCGGCACGTCAGTCAACTCTCGTCCACGCTAGTTCGTACGAGTTATGTCAGATGGCGCTACTTTTTGCATGTATGAAGAAAATCTGACTGAAATATGGAGACGGGCGGATCCTGTCTGGTAGCTTATCGTGTACCTTTCTGCTCATTATATTACTATTTTTCGCAACCATTCTCAATTTTGTAGTTGGCACGTATAGTTGATTTTTATATTGTGATCTTAAATTCTCGCGAAGCCTTCACCGTGTGTCGTAGTCGGGCGGGCACACACAAATCAACAGTAAACATTAGGTACACTTACTTAGTAGCAAAGTATAAAGTTGGTATATTCTTTGTTCTTAGATTAGTAGTGTAAGCAAGACAATCGATCCCCATCAAAATCTCAACTACGATTTTTTTGCCATCACTATACCTTCGTCGCTCCCTACTCAGTCACTCGAAAGTTAAAAAGGTTGAAAGCCACAAGAGTGTCTTAAACTTTTATCTACCTATAATTTTTGGTGAGTCTGCTTCTTCGCGTGCACTAAGTTGTTTTATAACTGGTTTGCTGAATTTAAAACGGGACGGGGAAGTTTTGAAGATAAAGCGATGACAGGTCAGCCGCCGGCCGCTGATCCTCAAGAAAATGTTCAAGCTATCGGAATACTTATTCGTGAAAACCGAAGCATAAAATATGTAGACCTTGAGCGGGAACTAGGTATTGGAGCAGCAAGCAGCATTGCAAACAATTATAAGTGACAAACGTCCCTCCGTATAACGTTTTTCGAAATTGGTGCCCCACAGATATAATTTCACGTCGATTGGTCTTCAACTAATTCGACACCGGCAACAAAAAAACTGTTTATGATATACCGACAGGTGACGATACATGCATACCTATACTGAAAATGGTAAATCCGTGGAGACATCAGTTGCTATTATTAAGCACAGATTTTGAGAGAAAATAAACAAGATATGAACGTTGAACAGTTTTTTGGTCCCTTTCAAAAACATAACAAAGCTAACAAACTTCTCAATGACAATATCGAATAACACCTAATAATTTAGCCAGTTTACGATGATCTTTTCGTTACATGTGTTTTATTTTACTTGAAGATCAAAATAAATTGGTCGGTAATCGGTATAAGCTTTGTGCTGCACCGTCGTAATGCGCCGATTTCTAAAGGTTTTATGCTTCATATTGAATGGTTTTGAGATACAGGCTCGCAAATTGGTCGGATAATCTGCTTGTGTGCATGCGCGGGCCGCCAGGTATATTCGCAAACAAAATGGTGCCCAGTCGACGGCGCTAAACTACACCGATACCTGAGAAACTTTATTCAAATCTTTATAAAAAATCGCAAATTATAAAGTTACCAATCAAAGTTTGCCGACGACAAGGTGATGAGGTCCAAGTTCAGAGTTTATATAAGTCATAATTTTTGTCTTTCTCTTTCTCGCACGATTTTTAACTTAGGTAGATACGGGTCGCATAAATATACGAGTAGAAAACGTAGCGGGACCGGGAGCCGCAACAATCAAGTTTTTATTGAATATGAAAAACTTGAAACTTGAAACCCTTTTTATTTGATACCCATATCATGATATCATGGGATGCATAAAAAATAACTGATCCGTTAACTTTGGGAGTTCGCCATATTGGATTTATAATGAAGTCACTTAGCTAACCATGCACTGTTCTCTAAAGTTAATGTGTATGCAAAATTTCAGCTCTAACAGGAACCGGGAAGTGGTTCTTATTTAGTTTCCAACTAACAGACATACACACTGACTGACTCGGTGGCTCAGTGGTTAGGGCTCTTGATTACTGATCCAAGGGTTGTGGGTTCGATCCCCACCCAAGGCAAACATTTGTGTGATGAGCAGATTTGTTTGCTCTGTGTCTGGGTGTTGAATATATATATATATATAAACGTATATTAGTATGTATATCAGTCTCTGGTTCCCATAACACAGGTTATCCTACTGGGGCCAGATGACCATGTGTGATTTGTCCCAGAATATTTATTTATTTAACTAGCTGACACGGCAAGCTAATATAAAGCTCGTAAAATTGGTTACCTATACGTATTCCTCGGTCACCTCAAAAGGTATTATTTTTTTCAAATTTCATTTTTATTTGAGTTGCTATGTGTACACTATTGACATCAGTGTAATTTAAGAGGTAAAATCGCATTTTTTTTTCTAACCAGGAAATTAAGAGCAACCATGTTTCGCCTTAAGTCAGCCCTCAATAAGCTAGTTTATTATCTTAACCATTTATATAAGTACATTCTAAGTATTAATTCAGATATCTCATTTCTATAATTTTCATGTGGCTTCACAAACCCTTCCCCATATCTTAGTATAGCTATTTATGCAACTGTTGCATAATGAGGGGTATTTAACACGAGTGTGGTTTATGAAACGAGCGCAGCGAGTTTCATAAAAGTATACACGAGTGTTAAATACTAATTATGTACAGTTGCATACAATAGTTTATCTACACTCATACAACAAATTTAAATTAAAGACAAAATAAAGTAATCATTGTTTATTGTAAGAATTATTGACATTTTGTATGGTACAATTATTATAGGTTATATTTGCGGATGGAACCGATCCTTCTCGAGCATTTATAGTAGATGTAGATGGGATATTTATATTCAATGTATTTTTTTCGATGGAATTCAGTATTTGATTCGACACTTGAATCTTGTTGGCTATTGACTCATCAATATATCCCTCTGCTACAGACGTAGATTTCCATCCACCATGTCTTTTTAAAATTGTTATACATATCTCCACCAGAGTCCACTAACAATGTCGCAGACGTCCTGCGAAAGCAGTGCCCCGTAAATAATTCTGGATTGGGAAGATCTAGATAATTTGCAATCACTTTTCCAAGATAACCAAACTTATTAATGCTGATTCTTTGTGTGGTACATTTTCTAGCTTGGAAGTTTAGAAAAAAATAAGGGCTGCTGCAGGGATTTGGGCGTAGTTCTATGTATTTTTTACATACTTCGTAATAACAGCCCGTTATAGAGAAAGAGCGGCTTATCTTTGTTTTAGTGTTGTAAATATAGACTAAAATGGTGGTTTCAAACACTTGTACATCTTTAAACTGAAGATTGTATTACTCCTGTCTTCGGCACGCACCCATTATTCCAAAGATGAGTGCAGTCTGTAACAATATTATGAATAAATAAGGTTTATGTAGATAAGTAGTGTCAATAACATTAAACAGTCATAATAAACAATAAGTATCTGCCTACCTTTGAAAAAAGATATAGCTTATCGGGTGCTTCGCTCATAAACTCTTTTATCTGGTCAGGTGAAAAGGTTTTCGACTTTTTCCCTTTGTATCCCTCTGATTTTCTTTTGAGTAAAGCAATTAGCTTTGAATATTTTGTCATGTCAATGTTGTGATGAATTCCCAATGTACTTTTGAGCATTGAGAATTTAGTCCACAAAGTTGGAGATTTTACTTTTTCTGACATCTCTTGAAAATACGCAAGTAAGACATTTTCAGAATATGATGTAGTGTTTTTCTTCATTCTCCAATCCATGAATTCTTCATAGGTTTTTTCGTATATCTTCCTTGATTTTTCTGGGAGAAGATTATTTGTCATTTTAGTTGCTGTTTCAAGAATATCCGGGGGTGTCAAATTTTCGTCTATATCACTATCAGTTTCAGACATTTTACTGGGTTTTTAGTAAAAAAACTTGTAATAACGACTTACTTATTACAACGAATAACGAATTAAATAATTTACAAACTGCATAAGGAAAAATACAAACGTTAATGGCGCGAAAATAAATTTGCAGTAATATCGCACCGCGCATGCGCGCCGCCAAGGTTGCGTTCCGAAACATGCTAGTGTGCTCAAATAGCAAGCATCTGCGTAAAAATTAAAAAAAAAACTTCATTTTGTTACAACTTTGCGAAAACGAAATGAAATTTGTATGGATCCCAATGACTTATATATTACTGGCGTAAGGACCCGGCCAACGCGCGCGACTAATGGGCCCAGCGAATTGGTGCGAAAATCGAAAGTTTCGCACACTCGCGACTCAGTCGTCTGCGGGACATTGTTCAGTGCGGTGGAAAAATATTCCATATAAAAATGACTTATTGTGTTGTAAGAGGCCGTAAATATCATAAAAGAAAGGCTAAAAAGAAACATGGGATGTCGTATTATCGATAAGTAACCTTACATTGTATTTTTTCTTGTAAACAAATTAAAAAAACGAATTTTTAAAGCGACAATTCTATCAAGGTTCTTTTAACTCGGCACGTCAGTCAACTCTCGCCCACGCTAGTTCGTACGAGTTATGTCAGATGGCGCTACTTTTTGCATGTATGAAGAAAATCTGACTAAAATATGCAGACGGGCGGATCCTTCTGTTCAAATCTGTGATGGATCCTTAGTCACGGCTCCATCGAAAGGTATATCATTTGCTTAGCGTTTCTGATAAGGATTTACGACATGAGTGTAGATAAAAGTTATTTTGTTCTTGAAACAGTCTCAGCATACCTTTAATAAGGATCTTATAATAAATTATGTAGGTGTTTAAAAATACTATGATATACGTCGATGAAGAAGGAGTTTTCGTATAATCAGAATTATAATTGTTTGTCATTTCAATTATTGTGATTATACAATATAATTAATCAATAGCCTACCTTCGTATTGCTTTAGGTTACACCATTGTTGGTCGTAATTTGCAGAACTAATATCTTGTCATCAAAATATTTCGAACAAAGAAAGCGGTCTTTAAAAAGTTTCAAAGTAGGGGAAGTATCGAGTTTGAAGTTCCGGAGGCGAATGGGGGTAATCTACACCGACATGATACGACGGAGCCCAGCATTAGCCATAGCATTCAATGCGTCATACTTCCATATTACTCTTTTATTCCACCGACCAGCTTAAATTGACCCACGATTTCATAACACAGTTATTTAACGATAATATTTTTACAGGTCAAATTAAAATGGACGATAAATTATAAGCTATAATTGAATTATTGGATTACCGAGCGTTTCCTGTTTTATTTTTTTCGAAAGCAGTTTTTTACAGGAAGGAGACGTCAAATTTTAATCAAATTACTTTTACAAAGGAGCTGAGTTATGACTAGGTCGGCTTTCAACACAAACGACACGACGCTATTGATTTTCGTAGAGTTGAATATTACTAATAATTTAATAATGAGCTCTTTTCATAACCCTTTTTATACAGCCGCCGACAACGACCAACTTTGTAATCACTTTTTACTTCAATTAAATATTTTGTAATTTACAGGATATGAGAAGAAATTTTGATTTCCTCGAATTCCTATTTTAATACACAGAACTAACTAAAGACAAAAACATCCCAATGCATCCTTTTTTTCTACATGTAACCCCGGGCAAAAGATAGTATTAAGTATAAAAGTAGGTTAACCACTGCTTTGGCGTAATTTTTAGTCTTAGCTTCACATCACGAGATCGCGGGTTCGAATCCCGTAGGAGTCTAATTTTGTAATCGGTTTGATTGGTGATTGATTAGGGCATTTTGTAAGTCAGCTAGCCAGCTACCACCGTCTTGTCTAAGTCCTGCCGCCAAAAATCAATGTTTACAGCATTCATGTGTTCCGGCATGAATATAAGATAGCCAGTTCCCCATTGTGTTGGGTGGAATCTTGGCACTTCCATCTTCGGCATGATCTTCATGTACCATCCATCAGGTGAGATGATGCTAAGGGCTTACCAATTGTTGATTAAAAAAAGCCGATGTAAGTGACGATGTAGCCGAAGATGGAAGCCGGCCCAAGATTCCCCAACGCAATGAGGAACTGGCTATCTTATCTTCATGCCGGAACACACCAACGATATCAACATTGATATTTGGCGGCAAGACTTAGATAAGATGGTGGTAGCTAGCCAGGCGGGCTTAGAAAATGCCCTACCACCAACCAAACCGAGTCTTACAAGTGACCCCGCCGGGAATCGAAATCGCGACCTCCTGTGTAAAGCCAGTGAACTTTGCCTCTGAGCTACGGAGGCGATAAACAATATATATATTAGGCATATTTTGTATACGCATTCAAATAGACCCTTGGCGAAAACTGGTTAATTAAATTATGTTTTAAAAACACAGTTTAGAAGTATTGTGACCTAGGATACATATTCCTTAGGAAAAACTCAGTAAGTGCATATTTTAACTGATGCATAGCTCGGGTAGCTCGGAGGACAAACTCAATGTCTCACACAGTAGCAACTCGTAGCGGTGGGACGCGATCACGCGACAGTGGGCCGTTTCTCACGAGCTCTCCGTGTTCTGACGATATCTTCTCACTTTGCAAAAATCATCAGTTATAGCACCACGCCGCGTTAGCAAAATTTTGTGCTTAAGTGCTCCGATTAGACGATAGAACTGCAAGCTACACATATTAGGAACGAGTTAAGTGGCCGTCGCCGAGCGTCTCCGGCGGTAATGCCGTTAGTGACGCCGTGACGCCGTGACGCCGTGACGAGCCGGCCGGCCCGTGATGTATGGAAAATACTACACACACATTTTAGATTCTGAGTAATATCATATAGTGTTAAGATGGCGATCAAAAAGATATACTTTATTTTTTCTTCAATTTTGCTGACGTGAATAAAACTCTGTGGGACAAAATACCACCATTTTGAAGCGACGAGCAACGAAGAAGATGGTAGGTGCCTGGATCTAATCTTTGCTACTTGCTATTGCCCGACCACACAAACGATGGATGGATGCCACGCGAGAAAGTATACATAACATGGCTACACAATTTATTTCATGATCATCGTTCAGAGCGGAAAACTTGTACGAGCCCGCCGCGCCGCGCCGCGCCGTGGCGAAAAAAACTGTTTTGTACATCAAAAAGTACAAAAGGAACCATTATAGGATCACTCGCACGTCCGTTTGTCCGTCAGTCCATCTGTCACAGTCAATTCGTTCCGAAACGGCTTGACCGATTGAGTTGAAATTTGGTACACATGTGTAAATCGTTGACTCGAATACGAACGTGTAACGCAAATACATAAGTACATTTTATACAAGGGGGGTAAATTAAAAAAAATACAAAAAAGTTTTGCAAACTATACCGCGTGACATATTAAATAAATGAAAGGGATTGTTGTGAGAATCTTAAATCTATTTTTTAAATATTTTTTGGAGTGATTTAAGAAAATAGGCAATTCCTCCCCTTATCTCCGAAACTGCGGCCCTAAACATCTTGAAAAAAGCACAGTGTTGGAGTCAAATGCATAGGTTACACAATATTCTATTAGGAAATCTAAAGTCCTCCCGTTCTCACAGGAAAAATACAATTTCCAAAGTCCATAAAAAGTAGACCCCCATTTTCCTAGAGCAAAGTATGTGGGTACTGAACGGTCTTGTTCTGTTGGTAGTTAAAATTAAAATTTTGGTGCGGAACCCAGTTTGTGTGACCGCGAGTCGTACTTGGCCAGTTTTTTGAACTTAAAGCTGTATTTTAATAAAACCACACATGAACTTTAAAAATTCTAATTTAATGCTGTGTTGAAAACAAATTTAGCCATAAGCATAATGTTCGTCCAATCGGCATTTATTTAGAAAAGCGCGTAGTAGGTACCTAATAGGTGTTTTACCTACTTAGTAATCTGTGGTTTTACTTCTGAATAAAAACGCCGATTGAATGATATAATTTAAAAAAGAAAATTAGTTTTATATAATTTACATGTTCTTCAAACAGCATTAAACTACGATTTAACTCCATATTCCAAATTAATGGCGATACATTTATGACTACCTATTGTTTAAATATGTTTAAAGCATGAAACCTTGAAAACGGATTATTTGAACACAAATAATCGCCAATTTGAAGAAAAAAGTAATACATTTTTTATTTTAAAGCTCCAGATTCCAAGCCGCATTTTCGTTAGATCATATTTGGGAATAGATCGCATAAGATTTTGCCATTTTCAGGAAAATTCAAGAAAATTAAGTACATAAAAAAATCTCAATCATCGGTCCACCAAGAAAACGCCTTTGCTCCAATGGAATGGAAGACTTGAACGTGAAACACATCACACCGGTCATTTATAAAAGATCATACGCACAGTGTCATCATAATGATCTAAATATATAAAAGTGAATCCCTATTTCCCTTGGTCACGGCATCACGCGTGAACGGCTGGACCGATTTCGCTAATTCTTTTTTTCTCCAGTTCGTTATTGTCAGGAGAAGGTTCTTATGTAGGGTAGGGTAGGGAAGGGTAGGGTAGGGTAGTGTAGTGTAGTGTAGTGTAGTGTAATGTAGTGTAGGGTAGGGTAGTGTAGTGTAGTTTAGTTTAGTGTAGTGTAGTGTAGTGTAGGGTAGGGTAGGGTAGTGTAGTGTAGTGTAGTGTAGTGTAGTGTAGGGTAGGATAGTGTAGTGTAGTTTAGTGTAGTGTAGTGTAGTGTAGTGTAGTGTAGGGTAGGGTAGTGTAGTGTAGGGTAGGGTAGGGTAGTGTAGTGTAGTGTAGTGTAGTGTAGTGTAGTGTAGGGTAGGATAGTGTAGTGTAGTTTAGTGTAGTGTAGTGTAGTGTAGTGTAGGGTAGGGTAGTGTAGTGTAGTGTAGTGTAGTGTAGGGTAGGGTAGTGTAGTGTAGTTTAGTTTAGTGTAGTGTAGTGTAGTGTAGGGTAGTGTAGTGTAGTGTAGTGTAGTGTAGGGTAGGATAGTGTAGTGTAATTTAGTGTAGTGTAGTGTAGTGTAGGGTAGGGTAGTGTAGTGTAGTGTAGTGTAGTGTAGGGTAGGGTAGTGTAGTGTAGTGTAAGGTGGTATGAAATTCGCCGGGAATACTAGTGATCCATAAATAAAAACAAGAGCATTTTTTAAAATGAAAATTGAGACAGTACTTTAAAAGCCCGAATGTCACAGGTGAAGACCTACAGTCCTACATGGCGCCTGGCGCCTGGCGCTTCCATGCCAGCTACACATCCACATCCACATCCAGCGGTGGCGAGGCGGAATGTGCAGAGCTATGGTACTGGTGGAGGTAGCAATTAATAGCGCACTAACGCGATAGTTGGTCCCCCTCCCCCCTACTTCCTCCTTCCCCCTCCTCCGCAGTTAAAGCTATATACGGTAGAGATGTGGCACCATGTTGTGTTATTTTAACGGATTTATTTATTAGTAATACATCGACCTAAAAGTAAAAAAATATATATATGTCGAGGGTGAAGGTGATGGTTAGGTTAGGAATGGCCTCGTGGTTCACGTCCTTAACTATTTCGGTATTGGGCGTCGAAATAACAATGCAGCTATATCACAGAGGTCCTTCTTCAATAATCTTGATCATTTGGTAATCGAAATTGTACAGGATGCCTTGGATAACAATGGATGCAAACGCGGTGATCACAGCGATGGCGTGACACGTCCGTTTTGCTCACAGATCACCACTACTTGTGTTCTGCTCGACGCTCCATCAAAAAGTGTTTGCCTCGAGACTGGCGTCCAGCTAATATGGCTTCTCCACAGATCTAATAAATTCTCAACTCAGTGTGGCAGCACAAACAGCCTTCCGTTAATACATCATCTTTGCTACCACAAACGATCGTCTCACGAGTACAAGCGATCGTCACGCCACCACCGGTTTCACCCAGGTACTAATACCTGACGTTTGATCCAAACAAAGTGTAACTATGTAAACTTATCTCGAGCTGGTATTGGTCGCGTTTTCAATGACACTCCGACACGGCCATCCTGCGAGTCACACGTCCTCGGGTGACTAACCTGAAAAAGAAAAGGGTAGCCAGTAGATTCCATTTCGTTCGGCCAATCCTGACCTTCATTAGGAAGGTCCACAGCTCAAGGAATAAAAGCAACGCTAATAATGTGAAGCTTTAATTCAAGACTACAATCATGGTGACAACACATTTTAACAGCCTCAAAAAACCAAAATAATTTCACTCTCGTAAACTAAATAAACCTCAGCATTAGCATCGTAACTCAAACAATCTCAAATCAGTTTAGGTCTCCAAGGTAAATCACAGCTGCAAGGCTTGAAACCTTACAACCATTTACAACTTTTAGGGGCACATAGAACGGAACATAATCATCATCGCAAATCACAAGCGACGGAACACCGGAACTAAACATCACCACATCCGGGTGGCGGGACACCACAAAGAATCATCATCACTAACGCCAAGCGACGGAATACCAATCAGTCATCATCACCAGTCCAGGTGACGGAACACCATCACCACCAATCTAGGCAGTGGAACACCATCATCACCAGTCCAGGCAATGGAACACCATCATCACCAATACAGGCAATGGAACACCATCATCACCAATACAGGCGACGGAATACCATCATCGCCAGTACAGGCGACGGAATACCATCAACAGTTTTAGCCGGCAAACGGGATACTTCTTTTTTACAAAAACACGAATGTACCTGCTACACATCATGACAGAACGAGTCTGACAAAACAAGCAGCAGCCAATTCATGCAAACATATAGCGCCATTCAGCACTCTTCATTTACCGCTGAAACATGTTGGAATACTTCAGTACTACACACAAAAATAAACGATAAAGAAAAAAATTACAACTGTACACAATTGATTGAGTTACGATCTGTCAATACAATTAACATTGAAAGGTAGACGCCTCTGCACCATATTCATCGTCAACATCCGGAGGCAAATAACCTTTGGACATACTACGTAAACGGTCATGGGCATACTTGTAACTTCGTCTCAAATTCAAAGCTTGTAATTTGTATCTGTCACCTTCTAAGACCTCTACGACCCTGAACGGCCCTCGGTATTTGGGATCTAACTTGGTTTGGTTACGCTCCTTATTTTGTATCACCACAACAGTCACCCATCTTGGCAACTCTGGGCCACCTCCATCCGGTGCCCAAACAAACAACAGTCACCCAACCTGGCGACTCTCAGACAACCTCTCAGGTGTCCGCCCAAAAACACAGTCACCCTACCTGGCGACTCTTGGACCACCTCCCTCCGGTGTCCAACCACACTATCGCTTCCATGCGGCGATCTCAAACATCACCTCTTTCTGGTCATTGCCAACATCACCTCCCCGGTGATACGCCTGCGAGCCAAACGCACGCCACACACAGTTGTGGCCGCAAAGCAACGAGAAAATAACTCGGTGTTTTACGCCTACGTCTACGAATGGCTGAGGCTATTGGCATCCAGTTGCGAAAAAATGTTTACGTCTAAGGTTCAAAATACAAACTAGTGAACGTTAAAATCACGGTCAAGTACAAAAGTCCTTACTCTGCACTAGTAGATGGTCGAGGTTCAGTCTCTCCATCATCAATTCTGTCCAAGTCAAATATACTGTCACTATCGGGCATTTAACGTAGTCTGTCCTCAATAACTGACGGTATTTGATATCTAAAGTGGTAGGTAACGCTTCTCCATTTGTAA
Source organism: Coleophora flavipennella (assembly GCA_947284805.1). Classification (NCBI taxonomy): domain Eukaryota; kingdom Metazoa; phylum Arthropoda; class Insecta; order Lepidoptera; family Coleophoridae; genus Coleophora; species Coleophora flavipennella. The sequence goes on along the minus strand of OX369303.1, from coordinate 11,673,950 downwards.
CAACACAAAGTTAGGTAACTTGTGAAACTAAGCTTTTGTCTAGAAATCAGCCAGTGGCGCTGCCTCAGAGCAATACACCACCCATCTCTTCCCAAGGGCTCCACTAGAAGTGACTAAGTGACCAAAAAAAACTGAGGATGAGCAGCACCGTCCATCACGCCTATACTGTACCGCCAAACTAACCGCCAAGTGTAGCGTTTTTTTTTTTTTTTTACAATTGGTAAAACCGCTCCAACATGGGGGAGGCCCATGTCTATTATCACATCAGCAGCAAGCTGATTAACAACTCCTGTAATAGGATGCGTTACTCTCCGTATTATCACTAGTATGTTGTCGTGCTTCACTTAGATAAAATTACAGCCTGTGTGTGTAATCGACAAACATGACATTTAGAGGTTAGGCTACTTTACTCGTACCTAGAAGCAACTCCAGGAGGCTGTACCTCGTAACTCGGTTAACCCAACAGTTTGGTTGCTGCCAAATGATCATCATGGAAGGACTTGTAACATTGAAATCTCATTACTATACTCTAAGGAAGTGAGCATATTTTAAAGGACACTTAACTAAGAGAACCAACGTTTAAACGTACTAAGATTCACCTGACCGTTGCCACGCGCCTAAAGCGTTTATGAACGTAAGTTCAAATACAAGGGGGCATTACGTAGATCGAATGACACGTGGACGTATTTGAACAGAGGTTAAAAAATCAGTCATTTCGATTTAATAGGTAAAGAATGCACCTGATGTAACCACTAGCTATGCCTGACGTGGTGAAATAGTGACCACATATGAAGTCAATCGATGTGCTAATCTATCAGAGGAAACAATTTCCGTTCAGGCATGTTGTCATTTTTTTTTTTTTTTCACGGTTATCAACACTTGCGTTCTATGCTAACCTTTTTCTTTACCAGCATGATAAGGCCGTCAAAAAGGGAAAGCTTCGGGGCTTACGACATTCGCAGCCTCCAGCCCATGAATCCTGTATCATCATCACATCAGCCGTAAGACGTCCACCACTGCACTCCGCATACTACCCTGTTATTATTCTCTTTTTTTACAATTGGTAAACAAACTATTTTATTGGGGTCCCCGAAACTCATATACCTACATAGGGTCTATACGATAGCGGGGCATTAAGGATGCCCTCGACAAATTCATCACGAAAGCTACTAAAAATAGGCAACAACTTTGGCCTATGCTCAATGACAATATCAGTCCCAATACTACGAAATCTAATAAGGCTTTTTCACTCCATGTAAAGATGTCAGTCTCAATATTATGAAAGCTTAAAGGGGTTTCAATACTTTCAATTCTGGTTTAAGTTTGTTTAACCGAAACTCTAGTTAGCTAAATGAATCGTCATATTTACAATGAGTCCTCGTTCAAAATCTTCCGTTCAATCACGACGTTGTGTCACAAGTAAAAATCCGAAAGCATGTGAAAGAGTACTTTCCACTAGGCATCATTTTAGCTGCTAATGCAATCACTACTAGAAGGGTAAGGGACTAACTACTCTATTCGCATCCTTACCGACAGTAAAGCTGTTTTGTTATTGACAGACTCGTTTAAGAATACCGTCAATCATAGATTTAAAATATCTGAATCGATCATAATATCGTTCGTACTCGTCTGGCATAACAAGATATGACCATTCTGAACAATGCCCGTCAATATTACCCTCACTCGATATTTGTTCTGTACAGTAAACTTAAGAGTTGCCTACAAAAGTCAATAGTGCGTTAGTATTGAACACACTCCCGAAAGTCTATACACGAAACTTTCTTTAACGAGTGAACACTCAGTACCACCACAGATTAGGTAATAGTACTAGTACCACGTACGTACTACTTCCACTATCAAAACAAAAGGGGTACGACTCACCGGATTTTCGTAGCTCCGCGTACATCACGCACTTCGCTGAAGCTGCACGCGCCGCTTGCGTGGATCTCCGCTGCTGCCAGCACAGCCCACGCTGTCACCTCATTCCAATGGTCGTTCCGTAAGGGAGATATCGACAGTTGAGCGCCGTGCACGTGGATTAACTTCCGGTATATTCCGGTTGAATGCTGGCAATATGATTGCAGCAGATGTAGTCGATGGTGCTTGCATAACCTCAATCAATCGCAGCATGTTCTGGTTCTGTAGCACGAAGAATTGTTGCCAGTGGTTTTTATTTCGCTGCTCCATCATCAATTTTCACATTTTCCCGTCGTTGTCCACTTGTTGCGAGCGCAGGGAACTATCCCACTTCTGATGTCGAGGGTGAAGGTGATGGTTAGGTTAGGAATGGCCTCGTGGTTCACGTCCTTAACTATTTCGGTATTGGGCGTCGAAATAACAATGCAGCTATATCACAGAGGTCCTTCTTCAATAATCTTGATCATTTGGTAATCGAAATTGTACAGGATGCCTTGGATAACAATGGATGCAAACGCGGTGATCACAGCGATGGCGTGACACGTCCGTTTTGCTCACAGATCACCACTACTTGTGTTCTGCTCGACGCTCCATCAAAAAGTGTTTGCCTCGAGACTGGCGTCCAGCTAATATGGCTTCTCCACAGATCTAATAAATTCTCAACTCAGTGTGGCAGCACAAACAGCCTTCCGTTAATACATCATCTTTGCTACCACAAACGATCGTCTCACGAGTACAAGCGATCGTCACGCCACCACCGGTTTCACCCAGGTACTAATACCTGACGTTTGATCCAAACAAAGTGTAACTATGTAAACTTATCTCGAGCTGGTATTGGTCGCGTTTTCAATGACACTCCGACATA